>VWZP01002415.1:1282766-1560157 GCA_013396995.1 Dicaeum eximium | reverse complement strand
CTCTCCTCTCCTCTCCTCTCCTCTCCATTCTTGGTGGGAAAAAGAGATTTTTACCATTCAGTGCAGAGGACTTTTACCTAGACAGATATTTCTTCTTGAAAATCTGGTGTTGTATAATGAAAGAGCTCCATGTCAATTTGCTGGCTTTGCTAGAAGTGCCTCGGGTGCTTTGCACTGTTGTGGGCCTATTTCTAGTCTTGATCAAAGCCCTTTTTGTGTCAGAAGACAGCAAGATCACTGGCTGATGTTCATCATATTTCACTGTAGAAGATCTGTGTATGTGCTGACCAGACTTCTCAGCTGCTGTCACTCTGCAATCTTGCCAGCTATTTTTAGAGAGCCCAAGTACCTGGTTGCTCTACTAAACACTGGAACCATTTCCACTCCCAAGGAAGCATTCTACAACTTGTTCATTTGTTTTTCTGTTGTTCTGCTTGGGAATTCCTTGATAATTTGCTCTTAAATCAAATACGTAGATGTTGAAATGGTGGAAACACACTTTTGTGTTTGGACCAACATGACTACATAGAGAATTGTCAGAGGAATTTAAATAAAAAGGCTCCAGTCACTGAAGGTAACATCATAAACAACATCAAAAGCTAAAATTTCTTAATCTTTCTAATACTGAAGAGGGTAATGTTATCTTCTCCAATATTTTTGCTCTGCATTTGATTGCTGTTCATAAGACAAGCTGGAAGTGAAAGTTTTCAAGAAAATCTAGTATGAAGAAAAGGAAAATATGGATAGCGAATTTAGGGATAGTGAATGTTAGTTAATAAATACTGAGTGCTGAGCTCTTTATCAGGCCTTGGAATACTTTCTATTCTAATGAGCTCAAAATATAAATCAGATTAATAGGACTGTGTGATTTGAGTAAAAGCACAAGTTACCCATTACTGTTAAAGCTCACTTTGCCAAACTACAGTCATCTGGAGGTGAGGAGGTGGTGCAGATTAGTGTCTAAGACCCCTGTGCAGCTCATGAAAATGGCCAACTACCTCCTGATACTGAATCCAGTGCTAGAGGAAGTATTAGGCATGGAATGACTTGCTCTTGGAAGTTCTTGTCCTCCTGCTCATGGACTCTGGACTCAGCTGTGTAACCTGTAGCTGCGATCAGATGAAGTGAATTCCATAATTGTCGACCTAAGGAAACCAACTGGTTTCCTTATCATGTGGTAGAAGTAACTAGTAGTCTTTCAGATGATTTTTTGTAGTCACTCAGAATACTTAAAATTCCCAAATCAATAGATGTGTTTATTTCTAGATTTTATCTAACTTTCTCATAATTTTAAACTTGAAAACAAAAGAAGTTTCTGCCTTCTGCATCTTCAATATGCGGGATTCAAGCACATGTCATGGTGTTACATCGAGTTCTGAAAATCCTGTTAATAGTGTCTTAAAAAGAGCAACCTTTTTGTAAAACTTTCTATTATTCAGATTTCTTCTTGTCGCTTACACTGAATTATTGCTTTATTTACTGCATTTTAGGAGAGCTGGTACATGTGAGGCCACTCTCCACCTCCAATAATAGTGTGCATCTTCTCTGACTGATTTTCTGTTCATATTAGCATGCTTAAGTTGTCATTTGAACTTTCTTTCCTTTCCTGTGCTCTTGAGTATTTCCAGAAGATCAGTTATTAGCACTTAAGATGGAATTTAAGTAGTTGGAACTTAAAAATTCTGCTCACAAAAGATTCTGTTTATGCAAAAATTAATCACTGAAGTACATCAGATATAATTTTAGGATTATGTGGGCAACTTTAAGAAGGGGTGGCAAACTGCCACATCTAATATTTATTTCCTGATGTATAAATTCAGAAGTTTTCTAGTCCATGAGGTTGTTTACTTAAGACCAGCATTTATCTGGGCAGCTGCCAAGGAAAAGGCTACAGCAGGTCAGTGCTTCTTTTCTTGTATGCATACCTGCTCTTTTATGCTTTCCCTTATGTACTGTTTAAACCAACCATGACCTGTAGGCACAAAATTCTGCAGTATTTAGAGAACTTGTTTGTTCATTTTTAAAGAAAGCTTTCTATCTATGCTGTGGAAAGGCAGTAAAGAAAAATAAAAGAACCTAACACAATAAAACACACAGCCACTCTCATATAAAGATCTTTCCTCTGGGTTCAATTTTCCTGATAGCTTAAATGTCTCTTATGCTTGTGAAGATTTGTTTTACTGTTTGATATGTCCCACCTGTGATGCATCACTGAGCACCAGACACCCACAGGGGAACAAGCTAAAATGTATTTTCCTGCTTGGAATTTTCCTTTTCTACAGTGGATGTGGAGAGACCCCACCCAGAACACTGTCTCATTTGCATCATGTCTCTAATCATCCTTTTGTCCTGCAGAAAGCACTCCTGCTGAGAGCTAAGGGAGAAATCCTTCAATTCCATCATTTTGGTATCTTGCTTTACCATCTTCATTTCCATTTTTTGTTTGATAAATTAAATAGATAAAAGCGAACATCTCCTGCTTGGAGATGGCTAATCTTGCAAAATGTTTATTCATTAGGATTTGCAGTTTGTCTTCCCATTTTGGGTAGTTGGCACCAGTTTGAGAAGCTTGCAAAAAAAAAAAAAATCAGCTAGCTTCTTTGTTTAGAGTGGAAGAATAATCCAGCTGTAATGGGTCACAGAGGACCCAGTATCCACTTCAGAGGACGAAAATTATGAGTAGGTGAGTATGTTTTACATCTCTCTCTCTAGTTTGTGGGAAGTGCTCTGTTTCTAAATGACCCTTATTTCCCATCTGGGCTTGCTGGAGCTGAGGCCAAAGATATGGCTGCATTATGAACTACATTTAACAGCTTTCACTGCTCTCCTGGTTCTCGTCGTGAGAGTGGTGAGAAAATACAAGGCAGCAGCATGCTTCTGTCACAAAGCTGAGGCAGGTGCCCTGGAATCCTGACTAGCCTTGCCCTCTGACAGTAGGACTGTAAAATGGGCATCCTAACCAAGCATAACCTGTCTGTTGTGAAAGAGTTAATTTGCTGCCCCAAAGGGGACAGCTTTTGTTCAGAATTGTTCTCTTCAAAAGTTGCCACATGCTGGAGAAGACATTTTCAGAGTTGTTAGCTTTGCCCTGGCACTGACTTCCTGAAGCCTCAAATTAATTTTCTCCTTTGCTTTGAGAAACATCTTATTTAAAATCCATGGCCCTAAAGAAAAATAGCTGATAAACTCAGGACCTTTGTGGTACATAGTGAATGCTAAATTATTTTAGAAACACATGATGCATTATTTCTAGACATGAGTTTCTGCAAATGAGAGGCTCAAATATATTTAAAAAGAAAATTAATTAAGATGTACAGCTCATCATCATAAGGTGATGACTGTTTCTTTAAAAGGTGGTATTTTGAAAAACAAGAAAAAAGTTTGGCTTCCCAGTGCCAGAGGAATAGACACATCAGGAATATTGTTTGGCCAAACAGCTGCTTTATTAACATACCTGGGACTTACATACCTGGAACTTTTCTTTCAAGAGCTCATCTAGAACTGGTATTTTTAATTCCATTTGTTTTACTTGAGGGAGACACAGACTTTAACCTTCCTTCTCTCAGTGATACTTTTTATTATCCAATACAAACGTAGCAAGGATTCAGTCTCCATTCTGAAAATTTACTTTAACTGAACAGCTGAATACATGAAAAGTTGTGGAAAAAAGGTATCTTTAGTAGCAAAGTTACTCAAAAATCACATTTTCTTAGAAAAATGAGGAGGGAGAACTCATTGAATTCCTATTACTCAGATTGCCTGCTGATGCAAACTCCTGCTGAGCGGCTGATGTTGGCAGCAACACCCACCTGACCTGACCCTACTGAATTTTAAGAGAGATTTTGTACACAATGTTGAAAAAAACCTTCTCCATTAGTAGAACAAAATATTAGACTTCATTAAGACAAAAGTAACTGGTCTGCCATTTTCAATGTGAATGCTGTAAGGCAATGCTCTGATTCAATAAGACCACCAAGATTTCTCATTTGTGCGGTGATAAGTTTTAATGGAGAAAACATCAGAAACATACACCCTGATTATTTTATCTGGCTGATACTAGGCTTTTTCTGATTAAGTATATAGAAAGGTTGTGTAAATGTTAAGGCCTACGTGACTTTGCAAGTTGAGCTTCAGCTGATATCTGACCAAAGCATCTGGGACAATGATATACTTAAATTTTAGGTAGGAAGTCCGGAGAGAGCTTCTGAAAATACATATGTACATAAAGAATGAGGAAGGATGGGCATTTCTGAAGATAATGAGAGATCACAACTAAACTTTCCAGTTCCAGAAGGGACAATATAGGTAACTCAGGGTCGAAAGCTAAATTTCTTCCTTTGAGGTATGTTCCTATGCAGAAAGAGAATGTTTCTGAGTATACTTTCCTCTAACCATAGGTGTTCTGGCTGAAAGCATCTCAGGAGATTTCCACAAATTCAAAGAATATACTGTGTTTTAGTACTGAAAACTTTGAGAACACTGGAATGTGGGTAGTCCAGACTGTTTTCTGTGATTTTAGTGGAAGTTTGGTTCTTAAATCGCAACTGACTTTGGATGCCAAGGGATGGTACCATACCTTTACATTTTGAGCAAGGAAGCTACGAATCTCATGGAATCACCAGACTTAAGGAATGTTTTTTTTAAGTAAAAGGATAAATCTTGCAGAAGTAATGATAAACATTACAGCATAATGTGATAGACCCCATATATCAGAGAAATACATATTTTTCCACCCCAAATTCTAGACATGCTAATATATTTTTATCTGCTAAAGATAAAGTGAGAATTCAGTTTACAGAAGACCTGAAATAAAATCTTAGTGGGACCATTTGTAATTTTAATTGCTAGCACATGCTAAAGCAAGAAGGAATCCCTCATTAGAGGGAGAACAATATTCTGCAAAAGCTTCTGTTCTCTTTCCTAATAGCACTGCATTAGTGTTCATGGAAAAGTAATTAATAATCTATGAAGTAAAATGATAAAATATTAGTAACTGAAAAATAAATACTTTACAGATTTGAAAAAGAAGACTCAATGCTGCGAGAAAACTAAATATCCTGGAAATCCAGTTCACATTTTTAACTTGTGGCCCTCCCATAGTTACTTGGAGCCTCCCATAGTAACTTGTTGCATCTCTTTCTCCCCAGTGCCTGACAAAACTGTAGGACATTTTGTGAAAGTGTTATAGCAGGTCACTGGTGAGCATGCAGGTGAGGAGGTACAGATAATTAGGCTGCCAAACTCAGCAGTTCAGTCACTTATTACTGAGACTGGAACTTTCTGCCATCTGGACCACTGGAATCTATATGAGCAGATAGCAGCCATTGTGCTATGACTAAGTGGTGGAGCTTTCTGTCCTCCAGGAAGAATTTAGCACCACTGGGTGCTAAATGCTATACTTGCTTTATAGCCATTAATGTTTTCCAAGCTGTTGGAATGAGACTGGAGAAGACTGTTTCCAAGCTCTGTGACAGATTGCTGAGAACTTGGTGGCGTTGCAACGGATACCACATTTTCTTAGACCTAAATAAGAAAACAAGGACTGTTATGGGTTTTGGAACAAAATGGCCATAGTAACCTCGACAAGAATCCAGTATTACCAGCATGGTTTTGTCTGTAGGAATTTGAAGATGTGCTTAATTACCAAAAACTCAGTGTCTTTAAACAGAATGTCTTCTGTTAAACAGGATTATGTGTGGTGTGAGGTAAAAGCAAATTCAGCAAGCTTGCTTTATTTTCATATTAATTCAACCAAAATCAAAAGTAAGATCCCTTATGCTCTTATTGGGTACAGCAAGATCCCTTATCTCACTGAGCTAAGAGTTTATTGTTATTTATTACCAGGCATTTTGAAAGTGAAAGATATTTTTGTGTTATGGCATACTGTATATTAATTGAATTAAGAGTAGATCAGCTTTTCAAGACCAGGAAGGAAGTGTGTGACAACCCCAGGAAGGTTACACAGAGGAAAGTACCTCTGCAGAGTTATCTCCACAGATGTGGTTTAGGTTATTTTATAGAAGAGTCAAAGGTAGGCTATTATTTTTTCTGAAACCAGCAAATCAGGACGTACATGCCTGGGGAAAATTTGGCCCTCAGGATTAAGTCTGCCATTACAAAGAGAAGATTGGTGCTATCACATGCAGCCGTGTGTACATGTATGTTTAAGAACAATTATACAGTTATAGAAGGTGATGTGTACTTTATTGCCCTTCTAAATGTTCTAAATGCCCTCCTAGAGGCTTTTCTCAACACTGTTGAACATTAAAGACTTTTGTTTGAATGTGTGGAATTTGCTTTGTATTGCCTTGGAAAGGAATACATCTTTCACTACCACAACCTTCTGTAACCCTCCTGCCCTCTTCACTCCCACACCCCCACACAAAGACACTCCTTAATTGTATTACTGTTAGGCTGACCTCCAACCCCTACTAAAATGAGGACAAGGCTAGTTTTGTGTTTCATGGGATAACAATTTATGAGCAATTAAAAATGAAGAGACACAAAGCATTCATCACAGTCTCAGCTAGACAGGCAGCTGAGGTCAAAGGTTCTAGCAATGAAGTGTGCACAATATATTTTTATTTCTGTTTTCACTAAGAAGGAAACGGGTTAGCTAAAAATTATGGCATGCAGCCTCCAGTTCAAAATAGGTGCACTTAATCTTTCAAGACAGTCCATGCTTGGGCAGATAGGTTATGACAGCACACACACACACACACACAGACACACTTCCAGTATCTCAGAACATATTCAGAACATATTACTGGCAAACTCAAACACACAGTTGCTTAAAATGTGAATCACTGAGTACCCTGAATGTTTATCCAGTTTACAGTTTAGCATTTACAGTTTTTGCGTGAAAAATACCTTTTCCTTTGATCCTCAAAAATAAAATCAGGTAGGATTTGATCCCTTTTGTCTGTATTTCAGGCTGCATGTGGGAGCTCAAGGAAACTTCATGTGTTAACATTCCCAGAGCTACAGTAGATAATTTACATAAATATGGAAATTAAGGTTTCCACGTTAGTATTGGTATCATGGTACTTCTGCATCTCCACAACCACAGTAATATCCTGTGGAGACGTTTTGTTTTGTTTCCTTTTTTTTTTTTTTAAGATAGACAATGCAGTTCCAAACCTGTCACTGATTGCTGATTTAGGGTCTGTGTCTCAGTCTGGCACAAGCAAAAGTATTGGTGAATCATCTATTACATTATGCCATAAATCTGGCTCGGTGTGATTTGCAATGTGTCATATTTCCAGCCTGGATCCAAGCTAAAAGCTGAGAGTGAACATTTCTGAATTGTCATCCCAAAAGGGCTTGATATGCTTGTTTTATCAAAGCACCTGAATGGCAGTGCCAACAAGAACAAAGTGAAGCACTGCCTAATGGGTTCAATTTTGCTAGAGCTGTGAATGAACATGGGCATATATATACATGTACAGTTCTTGTGGGATTATGGTAATTGAAAGTTCACTTACACAAATAGGAACATTTCTAGCCCTCTGAAGCAATTTTCTATTAGAAGAGAAAATGTAAGTTAAAAATGTATTTCATTTGCATCAGAATCACACCACTTTACAAGTGGATAAATAATGTAAACTACCAAAGGAGGGCTATGATCTTTATGCTTTATTTTTGTTGACTGAAGTGACACTAGTTTATTCAATAAGGAATACTTTTGAGTAAAAAAAAAGTGATTTATGTGAAGCATGACATTTTCTGAATTAAGCCAAATGATAAAAGTAAAAAGAGTTGGTAGTGATTTGACTGTAGAATATGATGCATTTGTTAAATGAGAGTTTTTTTTCACTAGGAATGAAAGCCAGTGAATAGTTCTCCAAGAAAACAGGGAAAAGTTAAAAAGTCAATGATACTCTTAGTCACTGTTGGCGACTAGGGAAAAAAAGAAAGCTTAATAAGAAAGCAAGATGAAGGACTTAGTGGATTCTGTCAGAAGGATCTATTTCATTTGTGCAATGTTGAGAGCATTCTTCAACAGATAGACCAATTCTGTCAAAGACTAGCCAAAACATAGCCATGACAATAGAAAGATGTTTTAAGCATCATAAGTACCTATCATGCAAATATAGTCTAATCAGGTTAAGTGCTATCCTGTATGCTAGGCCTAAACTAAACAGGGGCATACACATACACAATAAAGTCTGGTGGGAGCTGCTCTCATGTTTCTCATGTCAGTCAGTTAACACATTAGCTATGTTTGGGACTGATGCTGCAACAGAACAGTTTAAGGCTCCCCTTAAACATCTCCAAGTCACCCACACTGACAGTGGTGAAAATCAAGTGGGAGTCCTGGGAGAGTATTAACAATTGTTGTGTTTTGTTTTGGTGGTTTTTTTTTTGTTTTTGTTTTTTTTTTTTTTAATATATAAAGGACAATGGTGCATAAACTTGGTTCCTTCTGTCTGAGTAGGAGCAGTGCAAAAGGAGATAGTAGTCTTTCAGGACTTATAAAAAGCTGTATCAGGCAGACAAATTATGTGAGATAAAAATTATTGTAAGAATACTGATTTATGTATATAGTATATATAATATAAATAAATACAATTTATATAAGAGTATGTATGTATAGTGTAAGAATCATTGCTTTTAAAATGTGCAGTGAAATATGAAATTTTTACTTTCATCTTGAGTGGTGGAAGCATCAACAAAAGATGCAGTCTTATTATGAGAAATAGCAAACCTGGTATTAATGATAATCTCAAATTATTAATTAAAGAATACTTTTCTGGGGTGGCAAATTCCATAAGAATTTAAAAATGAAAAAGCGGTTTTAATAAAATATTTTTACTCTTTATCAGATGTTTGTGGAATAACAGAACAGGGAAAGAAATGAGAATACAGCCAGGCCTTTGTGAATCTTTAAGATTATACAAAAAACCCTTTTCTACAGCATGTCTCTGTTTTATCATTCTTTCATGGATAGTTTGTATGTTTGGGCTGAGGAGTGTTTTGTGGAGTTACATGCACCTGGCAGATATTCCCTGTCCAGCATGGTGCCTGAATGGCCCAGGAAGCTGAGACATGGTCTTTCCAAAGGATAGTAGGGATACCTCTTTCCACCAAAGGTATTTCAACTCCTGACAAGAAGAATTTCTGGGACTTATAATGCAAAATGGGAATTAGGATGTTTGGGATTAGTTTGCATTAGGTGCTTGTGGAGCTATGTTATGGTTGTGTCCTGTTTCCTGGCACCTTTTTAATTACCTTCATTAGCTCAGTGAGGTTATGCCAAGGTTAAAGTTCAGAGTCTTCATGTTTCATCTTCTTTTCTAGGCCTAGAATAAAGATCCCTCATATTCTCTGCTCTTCTATTGATGAACATTTTCATGTGTTATTCAATGATTGAATGGGGGGGGGAACAGTTTGTTGTTGTACTGGCATGGTGTCCAGACCTTTATCACTCCCCAGTGTGAGTGTTCAAGAACTTTTTTGCTAGTCTGAGAACAGGTTGCTGATTCTTTCTTCTTGCACAGCAAAAGTCACCTTTGGTGTCTTACCAGATTGCAAATTGCAGTGGTTTTGAGAAAATCTGTTACATGCACTGCCTTTAATGAGTTTGTTTCCTGTACTTTTGGAGTTAGAACAGCCTAACTACAAGGAGAGCTTGGGATGGGAGATAATTTGATCAGATTGGTGATGGAGGTCCCACTTCCAACTGACTTCAAGTTATTAGGTGAGGTGCAGAGCAGGCACTGTGGTGGTGAGATGTCAGTGATGGGTTGTACTGCCTTGATTGGATTCTGAGGCATCTGTCCACATATGGGCTCAGTTTGGTGCTGTTGTTTTTTTGGTGATGGTGCAAAATTGATCTGCACCTGGCAAATATTGACAAAGGAATAGACACTTTGATTGCTACAACTTAGCAAAAATATTTTTTTTCTGGATCACTAATAACAGGGAAGTATTTTCAGGTTGTATGTGTGTGGTTGGATTTCTATCCCCAAGTACTTTTTGTAGCTGTGCACCTGGTCAAATGTTCTTCTAATGTCCACATCCTTCTTCTGTTTGGGATCAAAATCAGCTAAGGGAGTATTTTTCTGAAGATTACTGCCGCTAGATTCAGCTCCTTGCTCTGCTAAGGAATGACTGTAAAGGATGGAGGGAAGAGGGACTAGCAAAAGGCAGGGGGTGCATTCTGCAGTTTTCCTGGCCAAGACAGGGACATGCACACATGCCCCTGATATCCTCTGGAGAGAGATCCCTGGGAAACCTCTGATGTGATTATTTATACCGAGATCATCAGGACAGTGTTCGAGAATATCAAGAGGTCACAGGATATTAGTTAAAGCATCACCACATTTTTGGGGGATTAATTCCGACATTATGCTTTCTAATGTGGAACACTTCTTATTTAATTGAGTTAATAAATTCAATCAAATGTTAACATTTGGTCTGCAAAATAGGGAATCAAGTCTCAAAAGCATCTTGATAAATGACTAGAATCTTAAATAGCTGGCTTCATAAATTATAGATGCATATATTTACAAACACATCCACATACACAGTGGTATGAATGTGCCCTTTACTAAATGAAATGCATCACACCTGAAGCCTGAATTATCTCTTTGGTGGACCTTGGAGACATGTTTGGACGATGCTGAATGACAACTATTTGGGCAGCTTATGTACTTGTCATAAAACTTGGCTACATCTGTTTCACCTTGGACTTGGCTCAGGCCACTTCACACTTTTGCAAGTTCTGGGCACAACACCCCTGTGACCCATTTTTTCTTTGAACAAGAGGCTTTTGATGTACTCTAAGGCTACATATTTTGTTGGTAGTGTTAGAGTTTACACTGTGAAGAACTGTGAAGTCAGGAATATTAAAATGTTTGTAGAATTGACAAGCACAGAGAGCTGAGTGTAAAACAGAAAATAACATCCAAACTCTTCAAAATAGCACACTCTTCCACTAACTATTTTCTCTGTGGAAGAGGGTTTTGTTCTGCATCTCCTCCTTGACTACTTGATTGCTGGTCTGGTATTGCAGTAGCAGTGTCCTCAAGGCTGAGATCTGAAACAGAACACAGACAATACTTGAAAGGAACGGGTTCTTCAGCAGGAGCTTCCTGGGAGCTGAGGATGTTTGGATATCAGCTGGCTAGTTTTGAAAAGTCCTGCCCTAAATATTTACAAAAACTATGGAACATTTCACGCCTCTCTTCTGTCCCTCTTTGTGGTCTTGATGAAAAGCATCACAAGAAGAAGTGCCCTGGTCCTGACTGGTTTCCAAGTCTCATTAAGTACAATGGGTTTGCAAGTGCTTCGGTACATACCGGCTGCACTACATCATCCCCTGCATTCCTGGGGCTGAAAGCTGCAGAAGGCAACCAGCAGGGAGGGCATAAAGAGTACACTCTTTGAGACACTCTTCCCCAGGTTCTATTCTCTGCTCCAGCCAAAGGAATGAAATCTCAAAGCCATTACCTCATTTCTGAAGAGTTTGGAAGGCAGCTCGCTGCTCTGTTTTGAACTTGGGAGATTTTTAATTTAATGGAAAAGTGGAAATTTCGTAACTGACTTTTGTTTGTTTGTTTGTTTTATAAGAGTCACATTTCACCACAAAATGAACATGAAATGGTAGTGAGTTGGAAGTTGAAATGCGAGAGTTTGCAGGGGCTTGTTTCCCAGAATTTGATTACAGGCATATGTCTCCCCTGAGGCTTGTAAGATTTTAGTAATTAATTTTTTCTAGAATTTAGCTCGTGCTCTCTCTTTTTTGCATTCCCCACCTCTTTTTCTTTGAATACCACCTGATTTCAGTAAGGACAATATAATCTTTGGGATTTTGTGTGGCTTTCTCATAAATCCTCTGCTTTAATTTGTTTTCTTCCTATGGCTCTGTTCAAAGTGTACTAAAAAAATCAATGCTAAGAGCAGGATCATATGGAGAAGCATTAATTGCTCAAGTGAAAAAACAAAGTTTCCCACACATATAATTACAAATGGAGTACTTTGTTTTCCCATTATCAAATTAATTTAGATTTTGTAATGAAAAAAATTTCCTTGAATGGGGAACCTCAGACTATCAGGTAAATGTCAGCACATGTCATTAAATCATAATTAAATCAACAAATATTCATCAGAGCTGGTGCTTGGAGATGGTCTAGGCTCTGTATCCATTTTATACTGGATACTCCTTTTTTTGTGGCTATCCAGGCTGAGCAATCATATGTGGTCTGCTGGCTGGTACCACAGCAAAGCAAATCATCTTGCAATGCAAGCCAAAATGAAAGACTTCTTCATCAATTGTATACCGTTTTTTTTGGCTGAGTGTTAATGGCAGCCTTGTCCTGACTTCCACAGTGAGTTGTGTGTGCAGAGGCTCCTGTACCTTTGTACATGTGTAGTTTTGGGTGCTGCTGACCTGGCCCAGTGTCAGACCTTTATCCTTACTTTTTTGATGATTTGCAAGCATATTGGCTGTACTTACCCATCTTCACAGCCTCTTGCCCAAGGAATGTATGGCTCCCATCCCTCAACGTTTGTGATTTAATTTGAAGCATGGCTCCCTGTTCTAGCCCATCCCTCTCTTTCTGTGCACTGAAAGATGCAATGTTGTGATACTTGGCCCTCAGCAGATAATTATGTCTTTATGATTAGATATCAAAAATATTTACAGAGCCTACTGAAATCTCCTGATGTGCTGTTACATTGCATCTGCCCTTTCTCACTTTTTATACCAGCTAATTAAATTTTTTCTCTATTGCATCTATATCATGCAATAAATTAAATGTTGTGTAACATGTACTTAATGCTTTGCTTCCTGATAGCAATATGGTATAGTTTGCCAAGCACTATCTAATTGGATGTGTGAACTCCAGAATTATGTACCTTTTTTATAAAGGATGAGAGTCTACTGAGGCAGAAGGCCTTATACAAGGCTTGCGTATCAGTCTTCAAACCAGCTTATTGGTAGGACTTTAACATTGTAGAAGTCTTATGCTGAGTTACTAAAATGAAATACTTTAATATTGTACCTATCCAGAGGTACAATAATGAATTGTACTGAAGATACTGATATCGAAAGGCTTTTCACAGATGAAGAGATGTATTATAGGAGTGAAGAAGAGGAAATCACATTTTATCAAAAGGGTAGCATACTGGTTACAAATGTCAGATGGATAGAGGAGAGAGAAAAATATTTGTGAAAACATTTTTCAATGGAAAATCAATGACTGAAAGAAAGTATAAACCACCAGAAATATGAAATAATACCTACTTGTCCTTCAGTTTTTACAAAAATTCAGTTTCCATGATGTAAACTGTTGTAAAGCTCATGAGCTGCCATTACAAGGAAATGTTCCTTTAGCTTTGGTAGCAAATCCAGGGACCTGTTTCCTTCAATGACTGACATTAGCCACCCCCAAAAAGTGAATACAAAGAGAGTATAATTCTTGCTGTCTGCAATAAAAATAGCACCATCTCTTTGTGAGTTATGTCAAACCTTTAGTATAACTTTCTTCTTACAGAGGCCTTGATCCATTAAGGAAATTCAGAATGTAATGAATTCAGGAGCAGAAAGTAATCTAATATTAATGAAATTGCTCCCATATTTTTTTGAAGTTCAGAGATGGGCTAAAGTGTTACTGGAACCAAAAAACCTTCATTCAGGGACCTACGGTACAAAGTAGAAAACCAAGTTATAGTATCTCTTATAAAAATTGAGTGTGTTTAAAACTAGCAAAATTGTTTAACATTTGCATTTGAGCTGAGTTTATGCATAGCACACAATGTTGACTCCTTGAAGATGAATAGCAGCTAGATAGACTGCTTCCTATATCATGGTGTTGAGCTCTCCTCTCCTCTTTTACTTACTGCAAAAGTATCTTATACTAGAGGATAACACAAGATCTAAATTACACCTTCATATAAATGGTGCACACCAACATGTAGGCTGTTAATAACATATGAACTCCCCAGTACTTTATCTTCACTTTTTTGGAAAAACACCTTTGCTATAACCCTTAAAAAAGTGCCAACAAAGACATATATTCTTCTTTCAATACACTTCTAAACTTTTTTCACATCTGGTGCTAAACTCTTGCTACTCCAGCTGTGAAAGCATAGGAAGACTCTGTATATAAAGGGAGACATTAACAGTACATAGCTGCAAATGGTGCAGATCGATGTATTTTTGATTACTAGAACAAGTGCACTAGTTTTTGCTAACACTGGGAAAGGTGTCCTGAGATACCACAGGGCCAGTCTTTTGGTTGTAACCAAATGTATAATTTTTAGCTGTCATTACTGAATATAACTCTTCCCACAGCATATTTTCCTCTGAATCATCACTGACCTTCAAGACTGTCGATGCACCCTTTCTGCCACAAAAGCCCTTTTGTCTCAGTGTGTTTGTGTGTGTGTGTGTGTGTGTCCATTCTGCCCATTTCCTCCACATGGTGAAAAACAACTGCTTGAGGTTTTCTTGGTTTTGTTTGAGAATCACAATTTGATCTAAAGAGATTAAATAAATCAGCAAGTGATAATACAAAGCCATTAATACAACTTTTCTGCTCAAGTGGTTTGGCATCCTTTATCTTCTGGCTTAAACCTAAACAATTACAGGCTTCCAAACTAATTACAGTGCAGAACATTATAGGATTTATGAAATTTGGCAGCTATCACTTAAAAAAGGGGAAGGAAAAGAAGGAAAAGTTCATCACTATCCATTACGGAAATCTCCAGAAAGTTCCTGAGAATAGAAATAACAGAGTACTGGTAAAGCCTTGCAGAAGCTTTTAGCATCTTGACTTCTAATTTGTATATTTTTGTTCATTTTTCATGCTTCACAAGCAAGCATATGGAAAATACTGTGCAGATCTTATGCCAGCAAAATGTCTTCCATACTATTTAATTTACAGCACCAATGCCTTAATTATATTAACTAATACACAGCCTGTAAATAGGGTGACAGTTGTCTCATGAAAACCCTGCTGTAGATTCCATCCTTTGCCAGAAAGAGCTCTAGTTCTTGTTGCTGAAACAGAACCATAGGGAAAACCATGGGGATGAATAAAGGGTGGAACTGGAAGAAGTGAAAGTGTCACCAGCGATGTGGACATTGGGATTGAGTGCAGCCTCAGCAGATTTGCTGACAGCACCATGCTCTGTGAGGCAGTTGACGCTTTGGAGGGAAGGGATGCCATCCAGAGGGACTCTGACATGCTTGAGAGGTGGGTCTGTGTGAACCTCATCCAAGCTCAACAATGTGACATACAAGATCCTGCCCTTGAGTTGTGGCAATCCCAGACAAACCTGCATGCTTCCCAAAGAAGTGACCGAGAGCCACATTGTGGAGATGTGCTTTGGGGTGATGGTTAAAGAAAAACCCAACATGAGCTGGCAGTGTGCACTCGGAGCCCAGAAAGCCAATGGAGTCCTGGGCTGCATCAAAAGGAGTGTGGCCAGCAGGGTTAGGGAGGCGATTCTCCCACGCTGCTCTTGCGAGATCCACCCAGAGTAGTGTGCACAGTTATGGTTGCCCCGAAGGATAAGAAGGACATGGAACTGTTGGAGCAAGTCCAGAGAAGGCCTTGAAGTTGACAAGAGGGCTGGAGTACCTCCTCTATGAAGAGAGGCTGAGAAAATTGAGGCTGTTCAGCCTGGAGAAGAGAAGGTTGTGTGGAAACCTCACAGTAACCTTTCAGTATCTGAAGGGGCTGACAGGGAAGCTGGAGAGACTCTGCATCAGGAGCTGTTTTGATAGGACAAGGAGAAATGAGTACAAACTGAAAGAGGGGAAATTTAAGTAAGCTATTAGGAAGAAATTCTTAACTGTAAGAGTGGTGAGACACTGAACCCCAGGGAGGTTGGGGATGCCCCAACACTGGCATTGTTCAAAGCAAGGTAAGGCCCAGAACAATATGGTCTAGTAGGAGGTATTCCTGTCCAGGGCAGCAGGAGGTAGGACTAGATGGTCATTAAGGTCTCTTCCAACCCTTTAACATTCTATGATTCTATGAGTCTATGATTCTATGATTCTATGAGTCTATGATTCTATGATTCTATGATTCTATGATTCTATGATTCTATGATTCTATGATTCTATGATTCAAGGCTCAGCTTTAAGCTGCTTTTATTATTCCAGTTAGGGCTATATGCTGTGTAGGCACTATGTACTGCTGAGTGTACACTGGTTGTGCCAGAAGTGAGAGGTGGGAGTCAACAGGATGACAGCTAATTCAGGGGAAACATGGGCTGGCATGACACGGGTTTGGCCCCACAGACTGTCCCTTGCTATCAGTCTCTGTTGAAACAAAAATGGCCCCGCACTGTTTGAAGCTATCCGGTCATCCATCCTCTTCTCTCTTAATCACCAAACTCCTAGGTGTTAGTCTCACTTTTTGCCCCCCTCATGATTAATTAAGTGATCATCTTCTCTAAAGATTTATTCACTTTTCTGGAAAAAAAAAAAAATTGTGGCATTTTTTAATGGAACCTTAAGACTTGATCACTGCCCACAAATGCTATAAGAATACTGTAGGCAAAGCAGCAATTTTGGAATTGACTTTTTTTTTTTTTTCCCCCTACATCCATCTCATTCCTCCATGGAGCAAGTGCAAAACTAAAAACTAAAATCCAGGCTGAGGTGAATGGAAAAACCAACCATGCTTTTAAAAACACAGCTGCAACCTGGTGACCAGCACTGAAACTGATTCAACACAGACACTCCAGTACTTTCCCTTGAGGGAAAATGCCTTGAATTCATGTGATTCATGACTGAGTAGCATAATCTTAATTTGGCTAGATTTAATCTGGTTAATTAAGGTTAGCTCAAGTGAAGGCAGGTTTGCCTGTATTTCAGCATGGTGCACACTCCATGTGCCACAGGAAACCACAGACTAGGAATTTAAGTTGTTAGTTTGGACTGAAGTGTGTTTCACCATGTATTGAACACTACTACATGTGCAAACTAAACTGAAGGCAATATGAGTAAAAGTATCCATGTGACTTTGTATCCACACTGCTGTTCTATATATTCTGATATCATCCTCGAGGGTATTATGAGGCTGAGGGGATCTAAAGTCTTATAAAATGGCATTTGTAAAAATGTATTTGTTAAAAGATATTTGCCGAATATTTCTTGGAGGGACAATAGTGTGTTCTTTTAGTGCTGAGGTTTACATTAAATAATATAGATCCACCAAAAATGTAGGGAATGTCTGCATACACTGAGTGGTCCGTGTTCACTGAAGACTACTCATGAATCTCCTGCTCTGCTTTGTCAACAATTCTTGTTGTGGTCTGCCTTACACTCTGCATTTCATACTGACCACAGAGTGCTGCTGAGGTATCCTAGATCAATTTGCCAGGTCTGTCCAGACTCAAAACTTCTTCCAGAATGTCCAAGCCAGACTTCAGTGAAACATCAAATATGAGCATGATGCCAGTGGATCTCCTTTCTTTGCCACTCCAGCACAGAGTCTTTCTACTGGCCTATTGGTAGGAGAGATGGGAATTGATGGGGCAGGGGATGTGCCCCTGAGCTTTTCTGCTCCTGAAAAAAAAAGTATCCTGTCCTCTCTAGCAAATGCTGGATGCAAATTATTCTGTTCTAGATGGTCGAAGTTATAATCTTAACTTGACACATGACAAACACTCTGAAACACAGATTGCTGGAGCCAAAAATAGACATCTGGGNAAAAAAAAAAAAAAGAGAGAACTAGACGTGCTAGTGGTTTTAAGACAAATGCTAATAAAAGAAACAGAAACGTGATGATTGCTTCTCCTGGAGGATTGCAGAAATCAATCTCAAGCCTCCAAAAAGGTGCAAAATGTTTGGGAAAGAGGATGAAATAGATGATATGTGACATGACAGAATTTTTAGCAAATCTAAAACTTGAAAAAACTGAAACCCTCACTAGGCGATATTCAGCTTTCTCTCAGTTTACACTGCAGATTTTACCACTCCTTCTTTTGTGCAGCAGGAATTGGGTCCTTTTACATGGCTTACTTCAAACTTGACACCAAGGGTAGGGCATTTTATGACATAGAAGCCTGTCATACAAGAGAACACGGGCGATGGCCAAATGTGTGGCAGTTGGAGAGAGTCACAGTGACTTGGAGTAAGGGTTTGCTCTCAACCTATTGCCACAGTTATGTGTTTGATCAGCTAGGAGAATACTTTAGGAGATTTCTGTGCTTGCAAATAAAGCATGTGCAGCATAGGAGTTGCCTCTATTGTTTCCTGAAGATTGACGTGGACAAGTGCATGAAGTTACTTTTGTTTCTCAGTCATGTTCTGGTGTATCCTGTGTGATGTAAATTAGCACTAGTTAGCATACAGAGTTAAATGAAAGACCCACCTCCCCCCTCCCCACCCCCTGCCAATAAAACTTCATATCTATAATATCATCATGCAGGAGAGACAATGTCCAGCATTTTGAAGATGAGGAGTAAGATTTAGCTTCTTAAAACATACCCAGGCCCGTTAATAGGAAGTGCTGATGAGTACACCCAGTTTCTGTTAACTTCATAGAAAGTAAAGCTGAAGATTGGCTTTATTTTCAAAATATATCAGCTATCATTTCAGGTTGCCTAGTCAGACACAGCTTGTGGCTACAGGTTTCATGGCTCTTAATAATCTGTTGCAGGAAAAAGGGCAAAAGAACAGGAAGCAAATAAAGGTGCGGAAGAAAAGGGAGAGAGATATGAAGGGATTGGACAAGAGCAAAAAGCATGCAAAAAAGGGGAAATTGCAGGATGGAGACCATGAATGGAGAAGAGAAGGGAGAAAGATAAGAGCACAAGCACAGATGATGAAAGAAAAAGCTGGCGTAAAATGGATGGGCTGCAAGAAATACAAGAGAAAGAAATGACTGGAGAAAACCCACCCAGGGTCTCTTTCCAGTCATGGACAACACAAAGCACTGACCCAAGGGGAAAGGATTTTGAATCTGGCTGGGAGACAGTCAGAGCTGTGGGCCTCTGCAGGCGATTTTGAGGAAGGGACCTTGCTGATTTTCCTGAAAAGTGGGTCGCCATGGATTTTAAATGTGGAAGAGCATATATGAAAAGGCATTTTTTATCCCTGTCAGAAGACAAAAATTGGAAGAGGACTTGAAATGTACCATTCTGTATAAGGTGTCAGATAGCAGACAGACAGAGAACAATTAAGACTGCACAAGGCTCTCCATCAGCAGCGTACAATGGGAATAGGATTTTCTTTTTCTCCGGATGTCAGCCCAGCCACTCAGGCGAGACGAAGAGAATTTCTTCCACTTAAGAAATCCTTTGTTCAGGAAAGAGCTGTTCAGGCCTCTGTTCTCTCCCCACCAAATTGTATGTTGTTTTCACGAGAAGACTTCACTTTCTGAGGGGCATTGGTAACCAAACTCTTCTGGACAAAGTGCAAAGTGCAGCAAGTCCAGAGTATCCTTGGAATCTGACAGGAAGGCTAAAGAATGAACAGAAACATTTTCAAATGCAAAAAGGTTGCTATTTATTGCAAAAAAAATTTGCTATAGTGCTTTTTTTCCTGTGAACCTTGCAAGTGCAAAACTCATGTTTGTTTTCTACAGGGTGGATGCTTGGTCCTGTTTGTGTTTTTGTTGCGTTGTGATTACTGAATTCTCAGTACAAGAAAAGTGCATGTAAATCTGTATAAAACCTGTCTAGATTCTTGTGGAAGTATAGGTCATTCCTATGAAAGCTGTTTAACTTCACCATGAATATCCAGCATCTCTACTAATTCAGTTGCACCTTCCCTTTTCTCCTGGTGTCCAATAGTGCACATTTTAAAAACAAAACCCAAAAACATGTTCAACAAAAAAGGGAATGAGATATCCCCACTTTCAGAACTTATTTAGCCTTTTTTTATTGAGATTAAAATCACTGGATACAGCAGAAATTACTTGTCTGTTTTTTTTTTCTCATGTGCTATGAATACATATGTGCACATACCTGCAAAAATGCTGGAGTGTACATGCACACACACACAGATGGAAATTTGGAATGCAGATTTTATCACCCAACTAATGACAGCTTTATGTATAAAACATTTAAAGACTCATAAAATTATTACCACAAATGTGTGACTTCCCAGCTTGTGTACATTACTTGAAATTTCTTCTTCGTAAGGGTAAAATAAATCCTCAATATAGTTTTGAATGCAGAGCTACTGCAATCAGCTATCTTTCCATTTTATTTTCTTTTCACTCTGGCTATGTATAGTGTCAGTATTTATGTGTAGTGCTCTGTTGGCTCTCACAGACCAGACCAGGAGTCTCACAATTGGGTTTGATACTAGATCCTACTCAGTGGAAGGAAAGAAGCCTGTGTGTCATCATTTCATGAAACCATGTAACTAAAATGCACATTCAGGTCTTTATATCATAGTATAAGTACAGAAATGCTTGGGAGTCCATTCTGTCAGTAGTATCTCCCTTATTGGATTACTGATTACTGGTAACACACTTTATACAAATCTACATCTTAAGATCGCTTGGAAATTTCACCTCTTGCATACAGTGACTATTCACTTGTTAATGGGTGTTTCTCACCAGGATCTCATTACACCTGTGCCCCATTTTCTGCCCTCCTGTCCAGTTCATTTTCAAGTGTAGTGTTATATGCTGGTTCAAATTTGTGTGCTTTTAAATGGTTTAGTTCGTTGATACCCAAAGAAAACACCTCTCTCTTCGTATGTGACCAGAGGCTGAGATCAGCAGAAGGGGATGAAAACTGTAACTTGCATCTCTAACTGTCCATCAGAATGGGGGCTGCCTAGCTGATAGGTCATAGAGCAAACTTTGGCTTTTTTTTGAGAGGAAAAGAAGGCATGGGCATTATTGATTAATAAGGGGGCTAGGAATGCTTGGTGGGTGGAAGTTATTTTAGATTTTTGATATTATCTCTGATTTAGTGCTTCATTTTTGAGTGTGTATTCAAGCATCACATAACTGCATTCATAAATACATCAAGAGGATTCTAGAAAAAATTAGCAATTAAGCAATTACAACAGAACAGAACTTGTGTCTGCAAATGCTTTTTGCTGCACAGATTTGACATTCTTTTGCTGGCACCCTGTGCTTTGTAGTCTGGTTGTCTTTACATATCCTGAATCTGCCTCTTTCTAATCCTTACTTATTTTCATCAGTTTATTACAAATAAAGTTGTGTATTGCAACAGGAAAAACCCCTCACATTTTGCATTGCCTTATCTTTTTCGTAACCAGACTACTTTTCCCATTGCACCTTATTATGAAAAACTGTGAAATGCACATAGGGCAGGATCAAAAGTCCAAGTTTTAGCAGAATACATATTACCATAATTTTTCATTGACAATTAGGAATTAATGCTAGATTAAAAACAACCCAAAAGAACACAACTGAAAAAGGAGAAGAAAAGCCAGAAAAGAATATCAAGTGTTTTGTATTCTCTCAGTTATCTGCTACCACATTTGTACTGCATATTTACTAACGCCAGAGCTGCACTACCCAGTGCTTCTCATTTTAAAACAATCATTTATGGGTGTTAAAGTATGCCTGTGAAAGCAGAAGTGTACTATGTCAATCAAAGCTAATCACTGGTACAGGCAAAGTGCTTTTGTTGGCCTCCATGCTCTAAGCCGCGCTTCCACATCTGTGTTTGAAGAGATTAGAGAGGTGCTTCATACAAGAACTGTATTAGTTAAAGCTGATCGACAGTATTTGGAATAAATCATGAAAAAGTTGAGTGCCAGAAAGAAAAGGCATGGTGAGTGAGTTTGAAATGGACTAGGACTAAATCTGACTCCTTCCCATCCTTCCCACCCTTCGTCCCCCAGATGTACATGTATCAACATCTACACACTTGTTCTTCTGAGGGCAACAGTGGTTATCCTCCTCCAGCCACTTTGCAACTAATGTGCACAGCCAAATTTACCCAAGCTTGTTCTTACTGAGGTACATAGTGTTTATTGGCCAAGGCACTGATATCATATTTGATGTGTTTATAACAGTCAGGACTGGCAAGGGATGGGGAAATGGGTGTTAAAGGAGAAGAACAGCTCTTGCAAACTGCTGTGGCTTGGAGTTCTGCAGCTCCCCCCACCTCCATTTCCAGCAGCACTCTTGCCTCATGAATGCCATACACTTTCAAATAAATTATGAGTGACAAGTATTTGAACCAATAAAGAGGGCACCATATTTTATATGCAGTAAATTTAATTCCAGATTGTGTTTCACCTCAGCAGTGTGACATGTTTATTGCCGCTGAAAGATGAAAGCACCAGGAGTTAGAGACAAGCGTCAGCAGTTCTACTGGGCACCCGCAAAATGAAGATTTGACAGACTGGTGGCTGAGCCCGTGAAATGAAATGCCAGATCAAATTTTACCCAAAAGGGGTCAGATGTACTGTCATGCCCCCAGACTCTCAATACCAACTGAATAAATGACTCTGGTTCAACAAGCTGCAGAGGAAGGTGGTGTGCAATCCATAATTCACTGCTAGAGGGCTATGATGCCTTTCAAAACGCACTGATGATTGGTAGTGCCAGAGCTGGCTTTGAGGATATAATGCAGTGAAGTTACTCTGTTGATGCTGAGAGGTTTTGAAAAGTACTATTAACCAACTTCCAAAATTTGTTGCTTGGTCTGCCTTTTTCCCACAGTTGGCCCTACAGCTGCCTGCATTAACAGTGAAAATCAAGGAATAAGCCTCTAAATTTGCTTAATAAGATATGCATGCATTTGGGACAATTCTTTCTATTGGAGTGGCCCAAATCCAAGGAAAAATCTTTTGACAATAAGCTATAAAATTATGTTTGTGTTGCATCCCTTTGGAGGCTGAAATTAATAGAGAAGCATCATGTTTGTTCATTTCTAGCCAAGCTTTACCACCTTTCGTCATGAGCAGCAGCACTTACTCATGTGAGTTATCCCACTGGGACTTCATAGAAACTATTTGTTTGAAGGTTACTTAACATAAGTAAAGCTGGCAGAATTGGATCTGATATTTGCATACAACAAATTATATTGAGGGCAACTTGTATGCAGATTTAATTGTACAGTGCAGGAAAGACATTTAGAGAATCTTTTGGTTTTAGTGAGATGTGCTCACTATAGATATAGTGGTCAGTGAAACAGTCTCTATTGACTCTTTAAGAAGTTTCAGATCAAATACCATTCATTGCCAAGGGCCACAAACACTAAAACATCTCTATCAGTGATGCCACCAGCCACAGTGCCTCCAAGATTCAGATAACAGCAGAGTGTCAAATCTGTGGGTCAGTAAGCTAAATTTGCTGCTTCTTAAATCCATCCTGTATCTGCTGGTACGACAAGACATATTTCAAGCTGCTGCTGCTTAGAAGTAGTTATAATGTTTTTTCTTCCCATAACAGAAGATGACTGTTCCAGATGTTTACCTCATTCCTGGTTATAAATCCTCTAGTTTCCAGACTGAAGCTAGTAGCGGGCAGTTTATACCTATTTGTTCTTGTGTCAATCTTTTCAAAATAGCTTCAAACCTTTGTAAATAGCTTTTCACTCTCTGAGATATGTTCCAGCCTGATGTGTATACAGCCAATCATCTGGGCTTTGTTTTGCGAAGTTTACTGAAATCTTAGATTTTCTTCTAATATGACAGATCCGGAAGTCCCTGACTATCAGAGTATTTTCTTGTCACTACTAGAAATATACCAGCAATTGTATACACTGAAATTGGAGTCAAAATGAACAGAGGTTGAGTAGAGCTTTGACACATATTCCAGGTAAGAAACATAAAAATATATAAGGGTTTGAGCCTCTATCAGAAAGATATTGCTTCATCAACCTAATTTTGCACCTGCCCTTGTCATGACAATCCCATGCAGTACCTCATAGACAGTGTATGGGTACCCCCAGCACTTGGAAGGGCAGCATTTCTGACATGTGGAACATCTTTCTAGTTTCCAGCTGGGTGAACTCCCAGATGTGATTTGATGTTTCTGATATTTGTTTAAAGTAACTGGCTGCCTTTTCTGTAGATATTCCAGGGTGATGTAGGGTGCTCATTCCAAGTATTCCCAGCTGCCATCTCCTGTTGCTCCTGTGCACCTGTACAAAAGACCCCGGAGAAGATATTGATAGCAATTTAGTTGACCCAGACACTTAAGATAAGTGGAAATGATTAGGCCTAGGGGACCCCATGGGGCTCCAGGGTGCACATACATAGCTGAGCCTCAGCAGAATGTTGGCAGCTTTAAGGAGACAAGTGCCAAGTGAGGAACTTGGCACAAGTGCTGCTAAGTCTGATCACCCTCCAAGTCCATTTTTCAAACCAATCAAAGCCAAGAGATTAAATGACACATTTGAAAAGAAAGAAGCAGGTGTGATTTCCCCATCACTCCAGTGAGGTCCCTTGCTACTGTTCTGCATTTAGGTCTGTCTGTCTTCAAGTCACTTGGTGCTTGCTTTAGTCTGCCTTCATCATCAAACTGTCTGACCTCCTCATCCCTGTTCTAACTGGCAGGGACATGCCAATCTCTGCAGGGGTCCTGCAGAACAAGGCTCAGCAGTGCTTCACACTGATGCCCCGTGAAGGCTGACCTGGAACAGAGACTGGACAGAGCTAAAGAATAAAGTAGGTATTTATTAAAAGGCCTCAATGGATACACCTGGGGCAGCACAAGAGCCCAGCCAGGACTACACCCACAATGAACCCAATATGGTCACAAAATGGATGACCAGTCACAGGATCTCACACTTTTATGAGTTTTGATCCATTAGCATACAGGAGTCAATTGTCCAGTTACAGCTTTAGCCCATGAAGTCCCATCCTTCTTGTTTTTCTCTCTTCAGTCCACCATTGTTTATGCTCTTGGGCCTGAAATCTGGATCATTCATCCTTGGTCCCCAGCTAGAGAAGGAATTGTTTTGTCTACCTACTCTGTAAAAAGAGCTTACCATCCCCTAATATGAAGCTCAGAACTACAGACTAAAGCGGAACAGAATCTGAAAAATATAAAAGCTAAAACCTGAGGCATCAACATCATCTCCAGAAGCTGTCAGGAACATAATATTTGCATAAACAAGGTAATGTGCTATAAGGAGCACCAGGCAGCACAGCCTCCATTTGAGGAGGGCATTTCCTTGCATTTCTTGAAGACCAGTTTAACTTTTGCTAGTCTTGTCAGTCCTTTTAAATGATCCCAGGGTTTGACTCTTAGTTATCATTTTGAATAAACAATATGCGTTTTATTAGTTTATAGTTTGTTAAACCAAATTTTATTTTAATCCAGCTGTAATAAAGTTAATGAACTACAATAATTGCTGCAATAAAATCCCATGCAGTGAATGCACGTAGAGTGCAAACACCACTAGCCCTTGGGCAGTGCTAACAATGTGCAGATATTCCAAAAAGCACTTCAGCATCTTTCCTCCAAGAAAATAAAACAAACAAACAAACAAACAAACAAACCAACAACAAAAACAACGAAATTAAATTTATTCAGAAATATAACAGATGACATTGTGTCAGGACCTTGTGTTAATCANTATTGCTTCTACAGTATCCACATATTGAAAACAATAAAATCATAGTTGAAGAAAGAAAACACTAGCCCAGTGTAAATACATGCTTGCTCTGTGTGTTACAGTTCCCATAGAAAAGAGCATGAGCAATGTCATTAGTTGATGCAGCTAAATGCATATATATATATATATATATATATATATATATATATATGCATTTAGCTGCATCAACTAATGACATTGCTCATGCTCTTTTCTATGGGAACTGTAACACACAGAGCAAGCATGTATTTACACTGGGCTAGTGTTTTCTTTCTTCAACTATGATTTTATTGTTTTCAATATGTGGATACTGTAGAAGCAATACTTCATTGAATGTCACCCAAAATCTCTTAAATTAAAAGCCTGAGAAAAAAAGCCAAATATTGATCCAACTCCTTATGCAACACTGTATTAGGGGATTTGGATTTTTTTCCCCCCATTTGATAGCTAGGGCACCATAGAAGCTTTTCTCTAGAAAATCTAAAGGTTTTACTCTGGAGGACTTTCTGTAGCAGAATTCCCAATGAGAACAGCAAAAATAGGCATGAAAAATATATTAATACAGACAAGCTCTGTGTTTTGCTTTCACATCAATAGCAAAATATTTTTTATTTTTTTATATAGAATCAAAGCAGGTATTATTACACATAAAAGAAACAAAATTTTTTTTTCCATAAAAAGACAATCTAGCAAAGAGAACTCATATGCACAGAGTTAAAAAAATATTTATGAGCAGTTGTTTCTACCTAATTAGATTATTTATCTGTATTTGGGTTTTATTCATTTTTTGGGAAATGGCTGTAAGCTGACAGAGGNAAACAAGGTAATGTGCTATAAGGAGCACCAGGCAGCACAGCCTCCATTTGAGGAGGGCATTTCCTTGCATTTCTTGAAGACCAGTTTAACTTTTGCTAGTCTTGTCAGTCCTTTTAAATGATCCCAGGGTTTGACTCTTAGTTATCATTTTGAATAAACAATATGCGTTTTATTAGTTTATAGTTTGTTAAACCAAATTTTATTTTAATCCAGCTGTAATAAAGTTAATGAACTACAATAATTGCTGCAATAAAATCCCATGCAGTGAATGCACGTAGAGTGCAAACACCACTAGCCCTTGGGCAGTGCTAACAATGTGCAGATATTCCAAAAAGCACTTCAGCATCTTTCCTCCAAGAAAATAAAACAAACAAACAAACAAACAAACAAACCAACAACAAAAACAACGAAATTAAATTTATTCAGAAATATAACAGATGACATTGTGTCAGGACCTTGTGTTAATCAAGGTACAAACTTTGTGACAATGGCTCAGCAAGTCCTGGTGTGGGCAAGTGCCAGGCCTATGAAACAATCCTCTAGAGCCATGGCTTATTTTATGCTTCTTTTATAAAGGCATATATACATACACACACACACACACACACACATATATATATANAAAAGCCAAATATTGATCCAACTCCTTATGCAACACTGTATTAGGGGATTTGGATTTTTTTCCCCCCATTTGATAGCTAGGGCACCATAGAAGCTTTTCTCTAGAAAATCTAAAGGTTTTACTCTGGAGGACTTTCTGTAGCAGAATTCCCAATGAGAACAGCAAAAATAGGCATGAAAAATATATTAATACAGACAAGCTCTGTGTTTTGCTTTCACATCAATAGCAAAATATTTTTTATTTTTTTATATAGAATCAAAGCAGGTATTATTACACATAAAAGAAACAAAATTTTTTTTTCCATAAAAAGACAATCTAGCAAAGAGAACTCATATGCACAGAGTTAAAAAAATATTTATGAGCAGTTGTTTCTACCTAATTAGATTATTTATCTGTATTTGGGTTTTATTCATTTTTTGGGAAATGGCTGTAAGCTGACAGAGGGTAGGTTAGATATTAGGAAGAAATTCTCTACTGTGAGGGCAGTAAGGCACTGGAACAGTTACCCAGGGGTGTTCTGGACTCCCCATCCTTGGGGATGTTCAAGGCCAGACCTGATTGGGCCCTGAGCACCCTGGTCTAGTGTAAGGTTCCCTGTCCATGGCAGGGGCAATGGAACCAGATGATCTTTAAGGACCATTCCAGACCTAAAAATTCAATGATTCTATGATGATTCTATGAGCTGTTTGGATTTCTAAAAATACTGGGAAATATTAACAGACTATTAATACTGGAAAATATTAATCCTGAGATGTATCCAGAAGACAGAAATCATTTTATCTGATGTAGATCAAGTTGGAACCTTTTTTTTTCTTTCTTACAATAACTTTCCAACTTAGTGTTATTCACATTGTAAGAAAAAATATACTGAAAATAGATGAATTCTTATAATTATTTTGAGCCATTCCATGAGTTGATTAAAGCTCCTGAAGTCCTCTAGATAAACAGATCTTACTGGTTTATTCAAATAAAATCTTCCTTTGAACTCCTTTTCTATAAATAAGAAACCTATGAAGAAATTCAACTTCTACACATTCCATATTTCAAGCACCTCTAAAATATGGAAATATATTTTTATAGATATGACAAAATTTTGTGTGTGACCTGCGCTGGTAATAAATTATAATTTCTTAACAACTAATGGCTAATAAATAAAACGTTTATAAGTACTTAATTGTAAGCCTGTTCATAGATCAAACATGGACAAGGCTATCTATATATCTTAGACTTTGTTATCATCTGCAGTATTGGACTCTGCCACTTGTTACAATCTAGATCAGTTCACTCCAGGGATTAATGGAGCATCTTACTCTGCCAGATCCTCAACTAAGAATAAGCTGAAATAGGTTCAGTCCCACATGATCTTGATGAATAGTTCAGACTGTATAAAGTTTATGTTATTTTAATATACATCAGCCTTTGGGGAGGGAAAGGTATTGAAGTAGAGCATGAAGAAAATGGATTCAGTGTCTACTCAGACAGACTTTCTTTGTCAACTTGGGTAAGTCTCTCGATTTTTCAGTGCCTCAGTTCTCTCTCCATAAACTGAGGAATTAATATTAGCTCTTTTATCTGCCTTGTCTATTCATACAGAAGACCCCTTGGAGCAAGGATTGCCTCTTGCTATATGTATTGCATTATTGAAGTGACATTGCATCCCTTCCCTTCATTTCTCTTTATGTTCATCTCAGTTAGCCTTTAAGGTTCTAAAAGTATGCACTATTTTATTAATTTTTGTGAAGTGGTTAGTCCAATATAAATGAGAAATTATAAAAAATAAAAGCAAGTAATAAATCATATTTAGCAATGAAAATACTTTATGACTGCAATTGATGGTAATTTCAACATTTTCCCAGTTCCCCTCTGTAAAATTATCTCACTTTAAACTCTTCTGACAAACATTCTTTCTTCATTCTAAGGTCTATTTCAAATAATATTTGCTCAATAACCTCAGATAATAAAAGTACTTTGATCAGAGCACTTGTTTTTTTAACCATTTAAATTGTACTCATTCTTCTTGCAGGCCAGATCCTCATCTGGAGTAAATAAAAAAAGTATCAAAGTCATTCTGTCAAAGTATGGAGCTCTGAAGAGCAATATTGACCTGCAGGTACTTATTTATGCTGCTTGCATCCTGTCTTGCTTTACACCATGGAAATATCTTGGCCCAGTCCCTCTCTGTTACCATAATAGCAGAGCACAACACTGTCTTTTCCTGCAGTTTCAAAAGAATTTGTCTTCTAAAAGACTCTCTCAGCTATTGGTCCTTTTAAATTTTTATTTTCTTACACTTTTAGAAGTTCCAGTTTAGTTTGAACATTTGCTGAGTTAATCGAGCAATTGCCATTTTGAGAGAGGGAACTCTCCCATTAAAATATTGTTTGTCTAAAACCTAATTCTACATCCACATCTCAATTTTTGCCTAAATTTAGCAGAAAAGAAGGCATCAAACCTTTATGTGTGTTAATTTAGGTGTTAAGAATGTGCAGGTGACACACAGTGATGGAGAATATTTTCAAATATCCCTTCTGTGATAAGACACAAACAAAATGTCACCGGTCTGCATTACCTCTGAGTGGCTTTACAAGATTAGGAAATATCAGCATGTATTTTCTGTCTACCAAGAGTGCAGCCACACCCCTTGAACTGTGTGAGTGGCACAGAGGAGAGCTCTGATCCCATACACTGTAGGCACTGTAGCTGGACTTGCTTATGAGGAGACCAGGAAGAGCCATCAACCCATCCAGGCTGCCTGTGCCCAGGGTTCTGGGGAT
Organism: Dicaeum eximium; assembly: GCA_013396995.1. Classification (NCBI taxonomy): domain Eukaryota; kingdom Metazoa; phylum Chordata; class Aves; order Passeriformes; family Dicaeidae; genus Dicaeum; species Dicaeum eximium. The sequence goes on along the minus strand of VWZP01002415.1, from coordinate 1,530,439 downwards.
TGAGACTGAGGTATTTGTGTTAGTACATTGAAATTTTTTTGGTTTCCAAATCTCACAAATAGCTAAGGAAGAATAGTAGCTGTAGAAAATGGTAAGTGGCCACACAGAACAAAACTGGGAAGAATATTCCTGAGTGTTTTGTGAAGGAACTTTAAAAGGAAATGAATCATTATTCCTAACCCATCTTTGAATTTAAATTGCACACTTAAGCAAACTTTGAACTGTACCACACAATAAGCATAACAAGTAAACCTATGCTTTTAATAGTTAATCATCTGATGCATGACAAGTATCATTCTGAATTCTGTGTGAACTGATTCACAAAAATCATTCAATAAATTAATGTAGTTTTGCAATATTATCAGCAAAATAGGCAAGCAGCCAAATGTCTAATGACAAATTGAAGGGTTTTGAGATGTGTCTGTCTCTATGCAATATTGAAATTGTTTTCAAAACAGAAGCACCCTGGAAAAAATTGAGCAACACCACGTGAACCATAGCACTATTATGAAAATTCAATAAATAAATAATGTGACTTTTATGCAAATAAATTTATCCATCCTTCAACCTTGCCATCAAAATTTTTTTTTAGTGGCCCACTTTGACTCCCAGTGAAATAAATGGCAACATTTCCTTTGGCTCTTAGAGAAATGGATTTTCTTCTGTACCCAGCATTTATTCAGATCTGGTGTACTCTTTACTCAATATAAATACTGCATTTGAAAAGCCTAAAGAGGAGCCACTCTGAGGAGAGGGTAGCAATCTGTCAAAGCAGTGGTTATTGTCTGGAGCATTACCTGTCTTGCAGGTGCTATTCCCTGTCATTTATCTTCCAGCCCCGATCTGATGGATTGGGGATTATTGCTCTTTTGGCAATCAGATCCTGAACATGTCTCCTATTTAACTCTGGGCTGTAAAAAAAGGAAAATTAAAAACCATTATGAGACCTCCATATAATTAATCTTCAGATGGCTTGAAGCTCAAGCATGTAATGTCCTCAGTATACTGTCTACTATAACAAGTAACAGGAGGGAAAAAAAGACGACATATCAATACACTTTATCCAAGGGAAGAAATTCCAGTTGTAGCATTAAATATAAATACAATAGTGTGTTGGCATAATGTAGTAAGGTTCTGTACTATTAAAGGCTTTGTTCTAAAGCATATCTGTGTACACAATGAGATGATGAACACAGTGCATCACATAGCTAAATTTAATATATGCAGGGGTATGATGTTTGCAATGCATGCATTTCAGCAGGTCCCATTAGTGCGCCTTTCCCCTCCAGTGAAAACAGAATGAACCACAGCCCCTTCTGGTTTGCATAAAGCAAACAAAATTAGATTTGCTTTGCTGAATTGAAACCCGCTTGGGATTGTGAGCCTCTCTCGGGGACAAATTACTTCAAACAATCCCTTTGTACCATAACAAAATCAAAAAATTCAGGCCAATCAACATGGCTCAAAACCCTTAACACAAGAATTAATAATACAACCTAGTCTATTTTTATTGCTTCTGAGCTACAGATCCTTGTTTTAATATAATTACACTTATTTGTGGTCCACATGTTAAATAAGCTTGCATATGTTAACTAATGTGACATAAAACAACTTTCGTAATTTCACTATTGCTACCAGTTTTGTTCCCCCTAGAGTAACATCCCTAACATAGGACAAGCTAAACTTTAATTGCATTAAATTAAATAGATTTTTTTGACCTATATAGATATAATAATAGACATTTCTGAACTTAAGTAGGTAAAAAATATTTCATTTAAGTTCCACTTTAAGTCATATTTCCTGATGAGTTTCCAAATATTCCAAATTTCTTCCTTCAAAGAAATAACTTGTTTTCTGTAGCAGAGAAAGCTCATTTAAGGTGGCACAGGGTTTTTACCACTTCTTTAACTTCTTGTTAAAGGTGTTAACATAATACTTTTACTCCCAGTGGTGTTATGCGGGTCATGAGCACAATGCACAATAACTTGCATGCCACATTTCACTCCAAACTAAACTGATTTTTACAATATTTCCTGACCTTTTTTTTAGACTACACAGTTTTGAGCGTTGTGCCTACTTAAGCTGAAACACACTGTAAAGGAAGGCAGAGAGTTTATTTGCTTTCTTCATCAGACACACCCAAAAGGAACCATGGAGAAGTATGTTTTGTCATTTCTATTTTCATGGATATTTTATACATTGCTCCAGACAGTATTATTTCTTAGCATTCTCCAAACTCCAACCTTGGTGTTGCACAATATTATTTTAAATACAACAAAATAATGGCAAACATAACCAGCTCTGATTTTCCATCCTAACATAATACAAGATTATGGACAAAAAAGCAGGAGGTCACTTTTATTACTTTCTAATAAGACTTTACCTTATATGAGGCTATAAGCAATATATCAAGATGTCACTTTGTGCCTCCTAATATGACACAGTGGTGATGGAAGGAACCAAGGAGTTAGCAGAATTTTCTGAAGTATTCTCCCCAGAAGCATGTTTCTGCAATGCACAGTCTCAAGCACTTGGGAAGGAAAATGCTGACATAGGGCAGAATTATACCCTGACTCATAGTCCATGTAACCCAACTGATGGATGCATAACGTATCAATCAAGACAGTTCTGCTCCTGGAATGTATGCTTTCTTCACAGAAAACAAAACCAACCTTTTCCCAATTTAACCTGAAAAATTAAGTCGGGAGATACACAGAAGAAATAAGAGGTTCAGGAAAGTAAAAAGTGCATTTTTGTTATAGCCACAGGAATGTCAGAATTAATGTTTGTATTCTAAAATAGTGTCAAAAAATTAAGAAACCAAACAACACAGAGTACCTTAACTGTGTTTTGTAGTGCCACTGTGCAGATATGACTAGCAGATAATACACTTCTAATCGCAGTAAAACTGACAATGATTCCTAAAGATGGCTTTGCATATTCTGTTTTCTCTTTCTCTTATTGCTAGAAGATGGACTTAGCTGGGCTGCATGCCCCTAATTAAGTCTTTTTTGCTACTCCAAATTCCTTAGGACTATAATCAACTCATTAACAACTATTTTCCTCAAGCTTTTAATAGTTATTTTATTTGCAGTTCATACCCTTACTTATCTTGCTCCAGATAGACATGAAATTTTACAATAATATCTAAATATCATTTTACGTTGGAAGGAACATGTGTCCAGAGGAAAATCACTTGTTCATATGCCAGGCATTAGGGGAGTCAATACAAAGCACCATTAACTAGAGAGAAATAATATCTGCTAGGACAGGAAAAGGAAGAATAGAGACTGATCAAGCTCCATGTTTCAGACAGATTTTGGTACTTAAAGCAGACAAAGAAAACAGGCTTGCCTTATGCATTCCTTGTTTTCTAGGGGTTAGTCCCAGCACAATCAATTTAATTTTCAGACACTGGTAGTTTTGTTGGCCTAAATCACCAATCCACAGGAGATTCAGAAGCTTCTGCAAAATGAAATTCTACCCAGTTTACCAAGATGAATATGTCAAAAAGAAAAAAGCAGAGGCACTGAAATGGCAACTCCAGCAAGAGCAGCAGGAGTGAGTGGAGTCACTGTGGAAGAGGAACAACTGATGAGAGGGGAGCCTTCAGCACAAAGGAGAAGTGGGCCAGCTTCACTCCCTGCCCAGCTGCAAAGGGATCACCTGATTCAAAGGCTAATATTCAGTACACAAAACCATTACATATTTCCTGGAACATTCCTTACCTGCTGCTTTCTCTCTAGTGCTGTTCTGTGCCAGACCAGATCCTGGGACACAGGCAGCCCTATGCCATAGTCCATAAAAGCTTCAGAGTTAAGATGTGTTTTTTGTTAAAGTACTCTCTGAGTGCAATTGCATGGAGGTGTGAATGGGCAGTAACTCTGTTTATATACCAGTAAAAACAATGTCTATGGAAGCCTGGTGTGTGGTATAACAATTTGATATGTTGTCATGTGTTAAATGTTCTTATTTGTGCACTACTGTTCTCTTAAACCTCTGTTGCACCTTTCAGCCACTGCATGTCACTATTAAGACAGAGCAATAGAGGAAGATTTCAGAAAGATTTATAAACTTCTAGTGGAGATGGATGCCACCATCAGCCAGATAAAAGCTGCCCCTATACATATATAGTCATTTATTGTTTAAACCCCAAGCAACTGAAGTGCACAGAAGAGTTCACAGTCCACTCTGTGCTACGCAATTTAGCTTGTTTAGGGTTTTTCATGCATTTGTTATGTATTTAAGTGTGTGTTAAACCATTAGGTCCCAAGAAAATCATAGTCATTCATGATTCATTGAGTCATTCATATCTGAAAGTTGTGCCCTAGCGCCAGTGTATTTTCTTGGGTTGAGATATGTTCCTCCTACAAAATATATAAAGTATTATCCATGGGCAATTACCCGCTTCTACCCATATTTCAGGGGAAGCACTTTTAGCAATATAAATTATTCATATTATATAAAGCAGCATACAAGTGGTGTACTCTGTCAGAAACTCAGCCTTTTTTGTCATGGGGTTTTTGGTTTTTTAATCTGACGGCAAAATTCTCTTTAAATCCACGTGATAGCAGTTTGCTTTGGTATTCTTAGGTATGTAGATTGCCAAATGGTATAAAGGAAAATACATATGGCAGTGTAGTAGATTAATGTAATTAAAATCTGTAGAGCAGATCTGAGAGGAAATTTTGGCCTTGTAGGAATATATCACTCTTTCAAAGGAAAGCAAGGTTAATTAAATTTCTATAACTAAATCAATTATTGATAATATTATATTTCTTAAACTGTAGGATCTGGAAAGGCTTCTTGTCTCTGTGTTTTGGTGCGCCCCCTCCTGCTGTGGTCTGGCTCCAAGCTCAGACCCAGGGCTGCAACAGCTCTTTGCTTCTTTTCCCATTGCACTGAAAAGCAGGACCTGATCTGGAGGGGAGGTTGATTCCTGACATGGAGAGAGGAATCAGGACCCTGCCTCTATTAGTTCACACCTGCTGCACAGACACAATGACAAGATCAATGGAAGTTGTGGCTTCTCTGTACCTTGTTGGGCAAATATGGATTAAAGCATCCCCACTGTGAAGTGCTTATGCTCACACCCTAGATAGTAAACAATATGATGATATTTGATTGCCCTCAAAAGCTGGAATATATTTTGTCACCTTCTACCAAAATTTACCTTTTCACAGTCATTTGGCTATGAATTGTTTTAAGAAGTGTTCATGGAGTAGTGATGGTGATCCTTAACTGTACTTTTCTAGGGAAGTTAGGCATCACTCATGTAAGCACCATTCTAACAATCATATTAATTCACTGGCTTTATATGAAAACCTTGATACTGATCTTATAAATAGTTCCTGTTAATGCATTTTGGGAGAAATGCTGCCAGGTTTTAGTGATGCAAATTAAGATGACTGTAAAATTGTTACTTAACGATTTTGTTAAATGTAAATTCGCAGTGTTGGATAGTGTCATTCTGTTTCTTGCCGTATGTTCGAGCTAACAGGCAGAACCATGCTCATTTGTATAATGTTAATATCTTCTTGCTTAACTTTTATAACATTCTGCACAAATTAACTTAAGATCCTAATAATCAGGCCAGCTATTAAAGAATTCTGTGATGTGTTCCAAAATGAAGTGTGTAACGCCTATTGGGTTCACACAATAATTACAGGCTGACTGTCGTCTGCTCTTCTCATCACAGTGACACCTGCTAACAAATATGTTGCTAACTGTGTTTGCAGCATTACAAATAGGTAGGCACTTATTGGCTGCTATGGGGCGAGGGTGCCTGGCCTGTGTCCTTACCAGTGGAAGGTGATGTTGGGAGTCTGCTTTGATGATCTGGTTTTCACTGCTTCTCACAGTGTGAGACTGTATTTTGCACCCTAGAGTTCCCAGGTAAGGTGTCACAGTGCAGATACTCCTCTTTTCACCTCTCCCTTTTCCCGCTATAGCATCCTTTTGTTGCTATAGGGTTTTTCAGTTTATTGGCATTTCTGCTGAAAAAAAAAAAAAGAATAATTTGGAAGCTGGAGGCCAAATCATTCCTTTTGTGTGTTGCTGTATGCACGAGCATGTCAGTGTGTGTATATGAGGCAGAGACAGCAAGAGCGAGACATTCTCCTTTTCCATTGTGTCTGTATGTATATACAATTCAGCTATATGTGGACTGATATGAGATAAAAATATTAGATGTATCTTTTCAGAAATAATAGCACTCCCTTTCTGGAAACATGCTAATGACCTGAACTGTGTACTCTTAGACAATGAAAATGATAATTGTAAAAAACTGGTGAAATATATTATATATATATTATATATATCACATATATATAATATATATCACATAGAAAAAGTGTGCTGTCTCATTTCATATAATACTCTGGCCTTTATCCTACTGCAAAGAGACCAAGATTTGGATTCACGTAATGTTGATTTGGAGAAGTGGACTATTCTGATACAAATTTGTCCTCTTACCTGTTTATGAGGTCTAGTTTAAATTCCAAATACAAAACCATAACCTAAAAGGTAACACTACCTTCATTAGCACCAGCTTCATGTTCCTTGCTACACCTTAGAGGGTCAGTAATTAAATAACCCCAATGTGCATACTCATTGATTCTTACCTCTTCTACTGGATTACTAGAAAAAACAAACTTTCTCAAAATCAGTCTTTTAGGACTCCCAAAATGTATGACACATGAAAACTAAATTTGCAGAATAAAAATTAAATGCACATTTGTAGATAGGATGGGAATGGGGTGTTTCAGAAAGAGAGGGACTGTATGATATCAGGATGAAGACATTCTTAAAAATGATGAAAAGTTGTTCCCAGTGCTTTCATTTTTTAAAACAGCCTTCCAAAAATGGGAAAGCTGAAATGAAAACACAAGCTTAGACAAACTGAATATTAAATAAGCTACCTAGGTGTCCAAAATGGGAACCTATGAAACCATGATAAGTATTCTTTCATGAAAATACATTGTCCTTATACTCTAACTTTGGAGACTGGGGTACAGAGTGGTCTGAAGAAACAGGTGAGATCTGACTTCAAAAATATCTGCTCACAAAATCTGATGTAGATGGTTGTTTTCCCAACCCATAATGGATTGGAAAAAGAGCTGAGAAAAAAGGGGTTGATTTATGAACCGTTTGAACTCAAAAGTAACTTTAAGTTTAGCTATTCAAGACCTTCAAGATTTGTCTTGCCTATAACTAGAAGCTTGAATTTTTGTAGTGTGAACACTTTTAAAAGCATGGTTAAAATTATTTTGATGCAAAAGTTGCCCTCCTCCTGACTCCACTGTCGATGAATCTTAAATTTCATCTAAATTCTGAATGTTAGAGGGAACAGGGAAAAAGAAAAGGTCTCTATATTCACTTTCACCTACTATGGTCAGTCTGTGTTCCACTAGTTTTTGTGCTATTGTTTGCAGCAAAGTTTCTGGAGGATAAATTAAGTCTGCTATTACAGACCTGCAGTCTATTGTTTTCAAATGATGGTCTTCTAATAAAGGAGTGTCTGGGGAATCTGGTGTGTATGGACACTTTGAAAATGATGAAGGTTGAACAGAATTGTGATGTCCTTTGGCCTAAGGATTCTCTATTAATTTGAACTATTTGAGCTCCTTTCATGGTTTCAAAAATTAATTTTTCCTATGTGTATTTATACTTCAAAAAGGTTTAACATCTCTGCAATTGTGAAAAAAAAAAAAGAAATGCCAAAGAGCACCAAAGATAATTTTTCTCTTGCCTTCCAAATAAGGGTTTTATAAAATGATCAGAGATGTACAAAATCCTCCACATGTTCACTCTTGTGAAAGGCCTTTCACAGAACAGATGTAAACAAGTCCTAGAGGCACAGCTTCCTCATCAAACAGGTGTAATGAATTTTCTGAACCTCTGAGCTTTCCACCAATTTCTTCCATCCATTTCCTGATGTTTTCTGATATTATTTTGTAGTGTGTCCTACATCTAGCCATGCAAAAGTGAATCTGGAAAACTAAAAGGTTTAATTTTAAAAGGCAACAATTTTCAAATGAGTAAATATCTAAAATATTTCTGAATCTAGTCCCACTCAGGACTGGTACTTACTTTCTAAGAGTCAGTCATCCTAACATCCATAAGGTAAGATGGAAATGACAGATGGTGGCATGCTTCACTCTAATTTTAGGATTGCAGATAGCTTGCCTGCTCAGCCTCTCTTCTGGCTTGGACTGGACCAGGAACAACTATTCCCTCAGTCATCATGTCCAGAGGTTTAAAAGACTTTCATGAAATTTGGTGTTAGTAGAGGCTTACTCTCAATACCCAGAGATGCATAAAATCCCTTGGATGTAGAAAAGGCTTGGTGCTGATCCTGATATACACGCTATATTTTATTAAGGCGTATTTCTCATCTGTTTGAACTACATAAGTGAACTTTCTAAGATAGTGAATGACTCTCTTACGGCACCTCACTTTATGAATATTCTAATTTAACCAGGCTGATTTGTAATTTTTCTATTTTATTACTGAACGATTTAAGATCAAGCACATCAAGTGTGAAAGCTAAAACTTAACTAAACAGTTTGAGATTTAGAAAATCATGATGGATTTTTAAAACCAAGTGAACAATTGGTTTATTAATCCTATCATTTGTTTTTGATTCATATTTTTTTCTAACGGAAAATTCCTAAAGGATTTAAATTTTATAATATTCAAAGGGCAGAAATATTCAGGATTTAAGTGATTTAAATTCATGCTCAACAGGAGACTGAATGACACAGGGATTGCTGTTGGATTGTGCAGTCTGTCGCCTCCGTGGCACTGGGCCTATCCATCTTTCTAGGTGCATATATATGTCCACAATAGTAGAATCTGTTAGTCCAAATCAAATACAGAACAGATTGTATTATGTAATGGCCAGTCGGAGGTGTATGGCAGTCATAATTGAGAAAACATCCATCAACACTTGCCAACAGTTTTCACGAGGTGGAATGTGAGACAGCTCAGCTATTTCGTATCGTCATCGTAGGTAAAGAGACAAAACTGATGTCGGACATCACGGTAGGAAACTGTGAGTAAGTGTTGGCTGGTTAATGCAAACAACTCTGGAGCATGACTTGGTGGTCCAGCACTTGGTGTCCACATCAAATAGCTCCCCTTCCCTCTTCTTCAGGGACACTCCCTTCCCTCTTCTTCAGGGACACTACCTGGCAAGCTCAGCCAAGGACTGAAGGAACACGGAGGCTGAAAAGTGCTCTCCTCTCTGGAGGTGCCATAAGCAGGTCAGGGTTGAGCCATGTAGACAAGGTAGCTTATGGAAAATTGCACTGCCTTCAAGATATTTGTAATTTGGATAAATTGAGGAGCTCAGTCCAATATGATGCCAATCCAGCTTCTACAAGTCTGAAATAAATTTTAGAAGACAAAAATTCATTGCAATAAGTTACAATGAAGCACCAAGTAAATACAAACCATTTCCATTTTTGAGCTACCTAAATGCAGAGAGTATCTTGAGGACTTTTCCTTTATCTTCATTTTGATGTATGGTAAATATTACTTTCTTCAGCATATATTATTCTTTCATAATTACAGGTATAGTATTGTCTTTTTGAATAATAGCATGTTTGTCAACACTGGCCCTCTACATGCTAATCAGTTATTTCACTTCAGCTACTGCTGCTAAAATTACTTGGGTTTCACTGGTCTCTCTTTATGCAATTGATTCTGATAAAATCAAGATAAGGAAACTATTTCAGGTTGAGATTTTGAAGGCTTCATATTGTAAGAGTTAATTTAAATAAGAGGAATCTTTTTCTGAAGAGTCTTATAGATGAAATTTATCACTTAAAAAAATCAGATTTACTCAGGTAAATCAGGTTTGGTTTTTTTTCATCAAGAGTTTTGAAAGGTTTTTTTACACAGAAAATGAAAAATAATGTCCTCTATTCTATTGAGCCATTTAACTGAATGTGTCTCTCAAACCTGTTATCCTAGTGCTTAGCATCCTGATTTCACAATCTTGCAATTAAATCATGACCTTTCCCACACGACACAGTTGTTGTCTTTAATAATCTTTTTTTTTTTTTAAGACTCATGGCTCAAATGTCATCTAAAGTCTTATTTTCTATTCCTCGTCTGTAGTTTGGCAAATAAGAATAGAACCCAGAAAAGGTTATACATTATCAGTTACATCCTTTAGCTCAGAAGCACCACATGTTGGCAAGAAGCTGACAATTCACCAGATCTTTGCCACCTACGACTTCCAAAGTATATTAATGTTCAGACCCTATAATCGACTGCAATAGAAAGAGTCTCTCTCTAATTAATGGCCTAGATATGCGTCAGATGCATTGCACAGTAAAAAATGCTCCAGCCCATCGTATCCTTTTCTGATCTGGGGTTTTGTATGCTTAACACTTTAGGAAAATAATTATCTGACTCAGCTTTTTTTTTTTTTTCCCCCTAACCATGCATGAAAACCAAATTGCAGCTGTATCAGAGGGATCTCCTAATAATCAGTGCCATGTAGTCACAGCAATCTTTCTCCTTCCTTAGTCCTCTGGGGAAATTACAGTGTTCTTTTTGTGAGCTTATTTCTTTTCTGGTACTGAATCTGTGATATTGATTAGGACTTGATGGGATGGGTAAAAGAAGACACTTTTAGGGAACAGTGCTTCCCCTTCATCTGTGCCTTGCTGGCTAAACTTGAAATGGTATAAATAGCAACACTAAATACTTGGTCTTAGAAAAAAAATGTTCCCCTGATTAAAACGTTACTCACACATTTGTGTAAAGAAAGTCACACTCTTTCATCCTTTCCATGCTTATTTAAATCTCATATTCTTCAAATCATCTGCTGTCCCTAAGATATCAAGATGTTTAGTTTAGCTGGATAAACATATAGAATTCATATGACTACTCAAATCACTCATTCCTTTCATGAGAAGGAAATTTCCTGAAATTAGACTCTCCCAAAAAGGTCTCTATTACCGTGACATATAGTTTTAGATAAAGATACTTCTTAATCTTGGCACACTTTTGGTTTAGAAGACACAGAGCCTGGTTGTATGCTAAAAACATGTCAGGTACCAAGAGGTTAAAAGTTTATATATGCACTATTAAACACATGCAGAGATTTTGGAAGCAGACACACCTTAGACCCAGATTTGCTCTTAATTAGGCTTGGCCTGTTGGAGTGAGTCCAGAGGAAGGGCCCAAAAGTAATAGGGGGGTGGAGTGCTTTTCCTGTGAGGAAAGGCTGAGGGGGTTGGGTTTGTTCAGTCTGTAGAAGGGAAGGCTCCTGGAGGACATTATTGCAGCCATTCAGTACCTAAAGGTGGCTTATAAGAAAGATGGGGACAAACTTTTTACGAGGGCCTGCTGTGATAGGACAAGGGATAATGTCTTTAGACTAAAAGGAGCTTGATTTAGATTAGATATGAGGAGGAAGATTTTTACTCAGGGGTGAAACACTGGAGGAGGATGCCCAGAAAGAAAATAGATACTTCTGAAGGGTATCTATCTGAATATACTGAAGGTCAGGTTGACGAGGCTCTGAGCAACCTGATCTAGGTGGATATGTCCCTGCCTATTGTAGGGGGCTGGGTTAGATAACCTTTAAAGGTCCCTTCAAAACCAAACTCCCCAGTGGACTTGGTCAAGTTTAATTATTTCTTGCATAAAGCAAAGTCTTAATATTGCCAATGACATTCTCTTGAGGGATCCAGCCATTTTTGGGCCATAATGATATATCTATTCTAAACGCAGTCTTTAACACAAGAAATACTCCATGATATTGAGCACTAAGCACATAAATAAATCAAGGTTAAAAGAAAACGAATGGGGCAAAAGTAAGCAGTTAAATGAACAGCTCAGTTTCCTGGTGGTGTTATCTATACCAGCTTGGGTTAAAGGACACTAAACCAGTGGACACAGAAAGGCAACAGGGAATCTACCTACCCCTTCCCAAAGCATTTCAGGGAATTTTAAATATCACAAGACAGTCTCTGTTCCTCCAGCAGCGAGCCACCTTGATCCCTTGATATGCAGCTACCTCACAAGAAGACAGGCAATAAAATGTTTGTCTAATTAACAGCTCCAGGAGACCTCATGCAGAAGTTCTTATCCTGGAGCAATGCCTGGTGGGCACATGAACTGAACTCCAAGCAGCTGCCCTGCACAGCACAAAACTAAGGATTCCCCTAAAACAAGCTGAAGATGTTGCCTGAGCCTCAGTAAAGTGAGCCCTAATTGAGAGGGGAGGGACAGTTTGTTCAATGCATGTGAGACCCTCATACAAGTTGAAACCCCTCTGAGAGCCTCTGAGAAGAAAAAAAAATTCCCCCTGGGTTTATTACCAAAAGCTACAAAAAGCCTGAGAGATTTTCAAAATGGCTTTGTTCTAGAAAGATGAAAGGACATAGCTCTAAGAACATCAAGTGTATGAAGTTTAGTCTCTGTGGGAGAGTCATGAAGCTTGGAAAAATACTGGTAAATGCATAAACTTATTTGAATAAAAACCTGAAACAATTTTAAAAAAATAAAATTCTGGACCTTAGGGAATAAGTTGATGAGGGACCTACCAAAATCTGCATTTTGCACATTCTGCAAGATGAAGTGATAACTATACCACAAGTATGGCTGTTTTGAGAGGTGATGAACTGATAATTTCAGAAAGAGGAAAAGCTCCACTGTATTAAATTCCAGATAGAACAGATAAAGATATGTGAATTTTTAAAAAGGAATCTGAATACGGTGAAATGCAAAAGATCTTAAGCTACGGAAATCTGTGTGGACAGCAGAGAAAATAGTCTAGTAGAGCTGACACAGGTCCTAGCATGTGACATATAATTTACTGAGAACCATTTCTCAATTCTTTTAGCTTGTTTACTCCTGCCTTTTATATTTGAACATGTGATCTCTGTATGTTTTACCTTATAACTTGCCAATATTTTGTGGAATTAGGATGGTGTGGGGAGCGAGGATGGAAGAAAATTTAGTTCCATTATTACCTCTGCAGACTAGCTTTGAAAAAAGCTATTTTAATGGTCTATGCTTTGGTCTCCAAATATATTAAAAAAAGGTAATAATAATATTTTTGTATTAAGTGTTTCAAGATCTTCAAATTAAAGAGAATCAAATGAAATCAAACCACAACATTATAATGATGCTATTATTATTATTATTATTATTATTATTATTATTATTATTATTATTATTATTTGAATGGATTGAGATATTTTAGAGGTTGTACCTAGTTATTTGACGGAAAAAAATTAAAAATGGAGAACAAAAGATCAGAAGATTGAATGCACCTCTGAATAGAAGGGAAGAAAAAGCACTTCCTTCATATGTAATCTTGCAGACATCGTCTTGTCCTAGATCAAAGCTTGTTGTACACCTCATGAATAGCAGGCTTTTAGTGAACTTGACTTTATACATCATATTTTGAGATGGGGGTGTGGGAATAAGGCCAAATTTATATCAGTAACTGCATTTTTTTCTGAGAGAATCACTGCTAGGAAAAAATCACAAGGCATGAATTCTCCTTCCTATGCGTAAAGCATGCTCTGTATTTCTAAATTTTATATTTAGCCCATGAAGAAGGAATAGTAATATGGATAGTTTCAGTACACTAAGTGTGCCATCAGTTTTGGCTAGGTGACTGGCTTGTACAGCTCATTTAACAGGATCTAGTCTAGATCTGTCTGAGCACACATGCAAGGTAGCACCACAGCAGCTTTCATGGTAGATGGAAGCAGAGCAGAAAGCAGTTATGAACCAGTAGCAAGCCATCACTGAGAAGTGACTTCAGCATTTGAGACACCTCCTTTGACATTTCCATCAGAAATCAACTTTTGATATCATGCTTTCTGACATCTGCTTAGCCAGTGACTCATGAACTGAGCCGCTCTCGTACGCAACTCCTGACGGCAAGAAAGCCACTCAGCCTCTCGGTATTCACAGCCACGGCTGACATGCAGGCAAAGCAGATTTTAAAGTCTGGAGCTCAAGTGTCAGCCCTGAGACCTGTGTCTCAGAACTCATTTGAGACTCGAAGGTTGATTTGTTTATTCCCTTGAAGGGTTATTGCATTTTTTTTCTCCTTTTGTCAGTAGGCTTCAGAATGACTTGTAACAGCAACAAAAATCGTGTGGAACAGAGCTGTTCCAGGGTGGATAGGGCTGATGAAATTTTCTGAACTCCTGTGACTAAAGCCTGCATACCTACTGAGGAATCCTGTCACAAATGTGCTAAAAGTCTAAATCTTTGTAACTTGTCTTTCCACAGAAGCAAGTCTTAAGTGTTTGTGTCTGCCAGTCTCTGTACATGTATCTATCTGACCAGACAAGTTTTATAGAAGATTTTCAGCTGTCTGGCAGTTTTAATACTCATAAGGTTCCTAAAAAGTTCACAAAAATAGACTGCTGAGAGAGGGGAGACCTTCTCGTGTCAACCTGAGGGAAAATTTTCAGATGCAGTGAAATCCTTGTCAAATGAGAGATCTTGCCTGAGAGGAGAAGCACTGTGGTGCCTCGGTGGCATGAAGAGCATCAGTCGCAGCTCCTGCACAGAGAGGCACTGGAAGATCTGACCATAGCATGCAAATCCAAGCTTCACCAATGCTACTTTTCCTGGACCTACTAATGCCCAGTAAAACAGCAGTAGGGTGCTAACCTCCGGAATTCTTTGTCCCATCGCAGAAGCAGAGAGGAGAAAGAATAGCTTCGGGGGTGATGTGACAGCTGCAAAACAGGCAGAGAAAAGGCCCAGGAGCAGATCTGACACAACTACCATGATCAATGTTTGCTTAGAAACGAAGATTTATATTCCTTGTTTATATCAAGAACCTGAAGTGAAATACTGACCACTTTGAAGCTAGTGACAGATCTCCCATAACCAGGATTTCATCACAGTTCCTTTCTGTAGACTCCTCTGTGATTTGTTGTACATTAAGAGCAAGGGGAAGTTAAAATGCTCTGAATCAGGAAAAATATTTTACAGAGCTAGGTAATTTGAAAAGCATCTTTCATCTGTTAAGGTTTGAGCTTCTCCCAGTAATAACAAGAACTTGATCAAGCATGAACACTCCCTAGCTATCTATAGATTTGTACGACACAACCTTAGAAATGTCATTGGCACACTTCACAGTGTAATCAATACATTCTTTTTAACCTTTACGCAAGAAGGTTGGGATACAGACTAAGATTGATAAAAAGACTCTCCTGCAGTGTGAAAGGTGCAAAACTAGAGAAAGAGCAGAACCAGGAGATTTTGTTAGCATAATGCACAAACTGAAATGTGCTGTGTTGATTCCCAGGGGCTGCAGGTTTGAGCGTGAGGGAAAATCCAAACCAAACTTCCAAACTGAATAATTCAGATGCCTTATCTCCTCTGGTCCCAAATTTCTTCCCCTTCTTGGGGGCATCAGTGTCTTGCCACTGTCTATATTGTCATGTTTTTCATGATTTCCATCAACATTCTGAAGATCTGAAGAGCTTCCTTACTGTTCTTAGTATTGTTAATGTCAGGGGGAGTTCTGCTGCTCCTATCCTACCCTCCAGGATAATGGGAAATGTTGCTGTGATGGTGTATCTGGGACTAGTTCTGCCATAGCTACTCTACCAAGGTGAGTGGAAGAAGCACCTCAGTTTCTGGAGCTTTTATGCAGCAAATTTGCAAAGGTTTCCCAGCAGCTGACCAACAGGAAAAAGAAACAGTATCATCTCCACAACATGATGTTTTTTATGAATCTGAGAACAGCTGAAGTGCTTAGCAAGTGTTTTTCTTCTCCTGCTGTCTTATTAGAGGGCAGGGATTTCTTGACTCTTGACCCTGTCCCCCATCAAAAAAAAAAAATCTGCTGTGCCAAAGGAAATGTGCAAGTGACTGTGATGGGACCTTGTAATGACATTACAGGATTGTGTCTTGAATATTGGCATTGAATATTTACAGCACATACTGAGTGAGCCCAAAATGGGGCCTGATCCTATCCAGCTGTACAGACAGGGTCTCATCCCTATTAACGCTTTTAAGTACTTCTCAGCTTATTTCTTATGTCACCAGAAACAGATTTCAATGCAACTTATTCTGCAGTTTCACTCTCTGATAATGTTCACTACCATATAATCTTTTTCTTTTTATTGTTGCTTTCTTTATCTCTGGTTCCCCTATCATATGTCCCAAGAGGAAATATAAAAAATTGAAAATAGAAACATAGCAAGATAAAGACTGGACTTTTTTTTTTTTTTTTTTATTGAGGAGTGAAGCAGAAAGATTGTTGCTTGACCCCAGAATTACTCCTTTTCACAAAAAATTCAGCTTTGGCTACAGTAAAGATTTTATTATCTTAAGCTGTTTTGTGCAATTAACAGTAGACTATCACCACTTGTAAATATATATGAATTGCAGTGATAAAGTGTCTGTTCTGCTCTTTTGTGTACAAGCTGAATGCCACAATGCAGTTGATAATTGTTTCCAAAGAATCTTCTTGTAAAACAAAGAGTAATTTTAAGGAACAAGAGTAGTACTAACGTGAACAAACTGGAACGATTGAAAACTTGCCTTCTGCCTGCTGACCAGTGTCTGATAGAAACAAGTGACAACAAAAACTGAACCAGACCTTGTTTTCCTGTTTGTGGTTTGTTGTTGTATTCAGCATTATTAAACTTTTTTGTTAAAAATAATAGTGTACAGTATTGTCATGTTGCAAAGAAAACATATAATTTGAGTACTCTGCCTTTTGCATAAGCTGGTTTTCTGCGTGGTCCGTAGGTCAACGAAATTTGGTTTTTATTGTTTATTATCTTCTCTTTACAGGTCCCATTATGTTCCAGTTTGTAAGTGAAAGAAGGACAAGAGGTAAGAGGAGCTGTCTGCAAATCAGAACTTCATGAGAAAATATTTTAAATTGTGAATGACTCCGTAACAACTCCCTTACTAATGTGTCATGGAGTACCAGAGATATGCTAGGCAACTGAGAGAGAAACGATAGAAGCTAGACAAAAATTTTTGATTTGAGAAGTTGTTCACAAAAGCAAAATGAGCAACTCATTAAGATTTCAGATTACAGTTGGAGAGAACAAAAAAATGAAGTGTTTTAACTTCAAGTCAGTGCCTACAGAAATGGACAAATAAGCCAAGTAACTGGACTTGCAATGACATGTGCAGATAATTTCCTTTTTTAAAGTTCTTAAGAGATCTGCATGTTCTTATGTTGAAATATTATTTACAAGTTGATTTATGAAAGACATGGATTGAGTAGTGAGTGTTTTGTTATAAACACTTCTAATGTTAATATATTATAAGGTGACCAAACTTTGTAGACTATGTGTGTGTGTTCTTGCATAGGTGCATAAAAATATATGTATATGCATGCATATATATATATATATATTGTGTAGATGGACAATTCATCATGTAGGTGAAATTTTATTTTTTTTAAAAAAAGCATTTTTTTGTCTGTAAACTAAAGAAAAAACCCACAATTGTGAATATCTTCAACTCCTCCAAAATACATATTCAAAAGTCTATATAAATTTTAGGTAGTCAAAGTGTTCTGAGACACAAATATTTTCATAAAATTTGCTGAATAAAGTATAAAGTGTTCTGATTAGTCATGAAGAGGAATGAAAATAGAGGCAAAAGTCTCTGATAAATATTGAAGGTAAACAAGATTAGCAAATGTATTGTTAATTTTGGAAAGAAACAAATGTATTTGACTACAAATCCTGCATTTAAACTAGGTAATAACATACAAAGATATTTCTTTTTATATATACCTGAAATAAATGCCCGTAGATGCCTATATGTATGAATATGTATGTATATAATGTAGCTTGCAATGTGAGACAGCTGAATATAGGAAGGATGCAGAGTCATGTATATTTTCATCCTATTTTCATCTTATAAAATTTGCTGTTTCTTTTTCCATTGCACAGGGTTTTGCACATCAGGTAAAATTTCAGAAGAAATTAATGGAAGAGCTGCTAGTGACTAAAATCGAATCAGTATTTCACCTCCACATGACATGGTTTGCTTCCTCCCAGCTAGCATTAAATAGCAAGCAACAAATAAAGACACATTGCAGAGGGACCAACAACAATTGTTTCTTCAGTCTATGCACTTGACAAATACCCTAAAAGAAGATGTATAAGGATTCTCTTATACTAAATTTAGTATAGGAAATCTTTAATAACTGGAACTGACTATAATTTCCTCCTTTAGACTGTTCTGTTTCGATGTTTCATAAATCCTTGTATTGATTAACTTTACATGGAATGTTGTACAGCCCTAAACACAAGAAATTAAACTGAATGGCAGGTGAATTTTAGCAGAGTCCTTCCAGCCAACACAGCAAAAAAACAAAGCAAAAAAACGACACACACAAAGTATAAATACAAGTATATACAAAGGAATATTAATGCCAGTAAATTAGTCAGTTGTTAAAGTTTTGAATTTTTTCTTGCTGAATTTCTAGAACCAAAAGCCTAATGGAGGAAGAAAAGACTTTATGCATACTTATGGCACATATTAACACGTGATTATAAGAATTTAATGCATGTAAGATGTACAGATTAAATTCAATGGCAGAGATCATGAGACAATGAAAAGTAAACAAGGAAGGCTACTTAACTGACATCTGAGAGAGATAATTCCTCTGTGAATCTTCTCCACAAAGATTTTTCTGATAGAAAGACAAAATGGAGTGGAATGGAATAGAATGGAACAAAAGGAATTAAAAGAAATGGAATGGAATGGAATAGAATATAATAGATTAGAATATAATAGAAATTTCAATTGGAAAGGACTTATGGTGATGATCTAGTCCCACTGCAAGATTCTTAATGCTTATTTTATGTGACTTCCTTCACTTCAGGCTCTGAACTTGATTGCTTGTACCAAGCACATGAATCCTTTAAATTTCACTGACAGAGCCGCATTTCCCCATTTTTTGGTCAGGGAGTTTCACAAAATCTACATTTTATTGACTCTAAAAACATTTGTGCTTGATTTTGGGTGTATGAGCAATGTGAAATGAAAATATTTTGCAAGAAACCAATTTATTTGAGAGAACAGTCCTGTATCCTGAAGAGGAATGATGCTAGCATGTTGTGGGAGGATCTTTAACTGTGCAACCCTCAAGTGCTTTGAACTGCTTTTCAGCTAAATAAAGATTTAAACTGAAAACATCAACACCATGAAAACAAACTGCTATAGGGATCACTACTTACAAAGACATTTTTCAGAAGAAAGGCCTTTGTGGTGGTCTTTGGCTCGATGTACCCAGAAGGAGGAAGGGAAGGGATTTTTGGGAACATGGATGGACATGCTCTTGCTCTTTAGAGACCAGCTCGTCAGCGTTTTTCCTGCACACTGAGCACTGCCTTTGTCCTCCTGCCCTGCTCCCCTGGAGCCATTGGCAGCCTTCTGGGTGCTGCTTGGGCTGAGGGGTGCCCACTGCTCATGTTGTTTAGGAAGAACAGTAAAAGCATTATAAGTTTGTGCCTCTGGAAGTTACTGAAGAAAAACGCTCTGGGCTTGGGTCTCTGCGGTATGAAAGATTCTGCTGGCTGCTTGGCAGTGGAAATGCCTGTAGAACAGGTATAGATTAAAGTTGTGTCTCATTTGAAGAACACTGTGGTGTTACAACAAGATCAAATGCCCCCTTTGTTTCTTGTGACACATCCTTCTGGCAGCTCAGTGTCTCACTCAAAATTAGTGCTACTTTAGTGGGGAAAAATATAAAGTTTAGCTAATTATGTTTAGGTTTGTACTGGTTCACAGGCTCAAGGGAAGCAACCTAAGTGACAAGAGAAGTTAGAGAAGCCTCCATCCCTCTTGCACTGTCTAATCCAGCAATTCATGTAGCCAAGGAACTGAACAGATTTTGCCTCAGTTTGATATTATATTATATTTTTTCAACAAACTAGAGTGTGCCACAACGTCCTGATGGTAACTGCCTACTGAAATGCTGTTCTGTTTCTGTCTTTGCTGTTTCAGGGGTTGAATGTGCAATGTGGTTAAAATCTGGCTGGAAGTTTTGGCTCTGGGGAGATTAAATTCATCTTTGGCACAGAGCAGTTCCGTTCTGAATGAGGAAATAAATGACAAAAAGGTATTTCAGGCTTTAAAATGAGTTTTTGTTGTTGAAAATTTTGAACTTGGCAAAAAGAGAAATCTGAAGGTTTTGAGCAAGAATAACAATGAATGTTGTTTTCAGAAGTTTTCTGCTCTAAGTCTGGCTATCTGCAAAAGAAAAGGTTTTCTGAAAAATCCCTCACACTCAAGTTTTCTTCTGATCTGAAGGATTACTCAGAATAAGGGACGTGTTCAGAAGAAACGAAAGAAAGCCATTTCTCCAAAGAACCATCAGCAAAGAAAAATAAAATTTTATCTTTCAAGTTTTTCAAAATTTCTTATACTAGGGAATAGTAATAATTTGACTAAAGTTGTAGCACAATGAAGTTATTTTGGAATATTGCATTCTATTTTTCAGTCTACAAATGTTTCAAGGGTAGGGCAAAAATGGGTTTGAAGCTATTTGCTGAATACAGTGATGCAAGTAGGTAAATTTGGCTGCTTTCATGCTGGGGACTGTTTCAAGCAACCCTATCCAGCCTCCATATAACAGAAGATTTTCAAAATCAAGTAGGTAAAGACAAGCTAATGTTTAGAACCTATGTTGGGTTTTCCCTTCAGAAGCATTAGCATTGCAATGGATGCACACCCAGCACTTCAAATCAAGTACTGTTAATGTTAAATTAGGGGGAGCACTCAGCCCAAGCCTGTGTCAGTCCTATTTTTCCACGTTGTCTTCTGTAAAAGAATAATACTTGAAGAAACCTAAAGCCTGAGTTTATGAACTTAATATTTGTGACTATTCCTCAGAATTTGTTAAAATTTTGTTTTTTCAGAAAAAAATTCAGATGGAACGACCATTTTAATTGTGGTGCTTTGCCTGTTTCCCAGTTCTAGGAAGCCGTAAACTGGATTTATTGTGTCATCAAACACTGGCCATCACCTCTCTCTATCCATGTCTCGGATGCAATCTTCAGTTGGATGAAAAGATGCTGTTATTTTTCCCTGGGATCCCTTTCTCCTTCAGGGCGCAGTGCGCATCAGTGCTGTGTAATGAGCTATTTAGCTCTCTGGCACCTTCTCATTGCTTTTCTTGGCTTTGTGCCTTATTTACCACTTGCCTCTTCTGCTCTGAAGACAAAGCTATTAATTTGCTTGTGGCTTTTTATTTTACAGTCTGTATGATTCTCAGATATACATTATATTTATTTTCATTATGTCCTTGGTGTGTGAGGGGTATGATTATTATTGCAACTGTCTAGGTGGAGAATCAGGGAACTGGGACATGAAGGTCCAGGTTTTCCATTAGCTCTGTGTTCCCAGCTAGCAGTGCTTAGGATCTGCATTTGGATGTTTTTCCCCCAGAGATGTTAGCATTGCACTGTACAATGCTTTATGCCGTCAAAGTACAGCTCCCATTATTGATTTTGGTTGCAGGTGTGACTGCTCCAAAGCCCTGTAAATCAAAACCCAAGGTCTAAACTGAGGAACAGAGAAAGCACAAAATAAAGGTGGCATTCCTCGGCTTCATAAATCTCCTTCATCTCCTTCTGAGGCATTGCTTTTCAGAGTAGTTTGGTTTTCCTCTGAAGAATCACCTGTCCAAAATTTAGCTTAAGTGATTTGATGTGAACCTTGGAGGAATCCTGTGGTGGAGGTTTGGCTAGAGTTAGATCTTCTGATCAGCATTTTTTGACAAAATTTGTGCCTTAAACTTTCTTTCCCCACTGTCTTCAGCCTACACGTCTTTACACCAACCAAAACAGGATGTCTAAGGAGAGCAACCACCTTCACTACTTAACTCTGATTCATCCCTGCTGCAGGTGCATCCCATGCCTCCAATGATACAGAGGCAAAAATAACAAGCAATCAGATAATTATAGACTCTATCATAAGGCATGTGCAAAGGGTGTGCATGTGAGCAGCAAGGTTACCCAGGCAGCACAGATTCTGGCATTTCTTACCTTTTGAGTGATTCAGTTTGTAACCTTGATAATTAGAGCTGATCAGCACATTTTTGGAAAATGCTGTTCTGCTGAAAGTGAAAACAGTCTGCATCGACGTGAGGATTTTAACCAAGAGGCTGTTGCTAAAGAGGCTGCCTGGGCCCTGCTGATTCATTCACCTCCTTACAGGGTAGGCTTGGGTCTCTTACACAGCCTCAGGGGTTCAAGCTCCAAGATTGGCTCCTCAGGCATGTTAACAGCTGCACCAAAGTTCCAAGGTATACCTAGGAAGTAGAGTTAATGACAGTCTTAATCTGGTTCTGGAAAGCTTGTATTTACTTGCATAAATTTCTCCTGTTTTGTTGCTTAGACACAAACTGAATCCTGCTCCCCTTTCAGTCTACATCAAAAGGTCTCATTGCTTGGTGTTGTGCTGATGTCTAGAGGGATGTAAAGTGGCCCTCTGCTCAGTCCTTGACTTTGTGAGCTGAGGGATTGCCCCTGACCATGGCCTGGGTCATTAGACCATGGAACCTACAAGGGACCTAGTCACACTGGCAGCAAGTTTCACAGCTACATACTCACCAAGACTAGAGGAGCAGCGACATCCAGAAAACCTCATTTGCATTTCCACCTCAGAAAAAGGCTTTTGTCACTCTCTAAGTATCTTATTCCTGTCCTAATCTCCTTCCCTCACAAGTCCCACCTCAGTCCTTCTGGCTTTTCTTAATCTCTTCTCTTTTTTCCTTCATGCACTTTTCTACAGTGGGAAAATACCTCTTTCTCATCCAATTGTTGTTCCAGCATCAATTTATTTCTCTCTTTGCTGTTCCCATATTCTTCCATCAATTAAATAGTTTGAAATCTCCTATGTGGTCTGCATTCTAACTAAAAAATCTCTCCCAGCCCAGCTCCTGTTCCTTCTGCAGTAATCCATGCAACTGAGTAATGAGCAGCCTACACCTCAAATTCAATAGTGTTGGTGGAAGAGTTAGAAAACCCTGTGTTGTCCTTCCAGTACCTACAAGAAAGAGGGGGAGAGGCTATTTACAGAGGCATGTAGTGACAGGACAAGGGGTAATATATTCAAATTGAAAGAGAGTAGGTTTAGATTAGATATTAGGAAAAATGTCTTTTCTGTGAGGGTGGTGAGACACTGGAACAGGATACCCAAGAAGTTGTGGATGCTCCATCCCTGGAAATCTTTAAAGTCAGATTGGATAGAGCTCTAAGCAACCTGGTCTACTGAAAGGTCCCTGTCCACAGCAGGGGGGCTGGGACTAGATGATCTTTGAGGTCTTTTCCAACCCAGGACATTCTGTGATTGTATGATCATAAGTAGGAAGCAGCTATTATCTGTGGCAGTCAGTTATTCCAAACAAAAACTGAGAAAATTTACCCCTGATGCAAACAACTGTTTCTAGCACCACCACACATATATCCTGACACCTTCTTTTTCTCAGGAGCTTTTAAAAATACTTTCAGCCAAAACTTCCATAGCAGTAGAGCTATTACCTGTGCCAGGCTGCTTATAGCTGTAAAAGATTCATGAGGGATCTTTTTTACAGCAGGCCTTGTGACTCTGAAAAGTCTGTCCAACTCTTCTGTACTTCATTATTGAGGGATATGCATTCACTTCACAGCAGCCCAAGCAGTAATCATATGTAGGGTGTAACAAGAACTGAGAGGAAGTACACAGTTACTTTTCAAAATATTATGCATAATAATATCAAAGATATGATAAAACGAGACAATGTGTGTACAGCCCTAATAAAATTAAGAGCAAATTAATTTATAATCACTGATTTAAATTCAAAAGGTTTTTTTAGATATTGCATATTAATTTACTCTGTTACTCTCATTTTACTTTTCAAGGTTTCACAGCCATCCCACTTTCTCACATCTGCTGTAAAGTTCATCTCTACTGCTAATAAAATGACTAATTTTTTTTGATTTATTGTTTTAAGTAGTTTTATGTCATGGATGTCTTCTTGATGAAATGCTTTTATAATGTCTTTTCTGCCTTAGTACTTCTGCTGTAAATTACAAGCCATACAGTTTCTTCATCTCTCCCCCTAATGCTTTGATATAACTGGGTTTAGTGTAAAGCTTTTCCTTCTGGATCTGTGTGTTTCCTCCATCTCACACTTTGCTTTCCCATCTTCCTAGCTGCCAGTATTTCTAAGCTTCTATATACGTGATAGTTTTATACAACTAAGCTAAACAACATCGGTGGCCTTCTACCTTCTTATGTTCATCCCTGTCATCGTGTACACCATTCACAGCTTCAAAGGTTTCCCCAGGGGTCCTAGCACAGTAGAAAATCCTGATTATAAGTGACATTTGAGTGGATTTTTAGAATTAGTGTATTAACAATTATACCCAACCTTAGGCTCTTTATTAACAGTATCAAGACTGGAGTCTAGTGCAGAATTCAATGCAGCTGCGTCATCTTTTCATGAAAGCAATTTCCAGTGTATGCATTGATCTTAACAGTGATCTAAGGCTGGGCAAAGAGGCTGGTACGATACTTTTTCTAAATAGAATGAGGCTCTTTGGCTTTTGCTGAAGGATGAAACATGGTTAGAGTCACCGAGGCTCTCATCGTTTGAGGTATACAACTTATTTGCCCTACACATTTCCATTTGCTGTATTGAGGGCAGCCTGGGAAATATATAGATTTTATCTATAAGGGGTCTTCTGAAATAAATCTTTGAAAATCACCTAGAAATTGACTTGCACACCGTAAAACAAAATAATCTCTCTATATGCACATGGGACATGTCCCAGTAGAAATTAATGATTGTAAGGGAGACAGTGGTTGTAAATTCTCATGGCTTCATCAGTATAGATGTAATTCCATGGAAAATATCATTAGTAGGGTTTTAGCAGTATGTGACAATACTTTCATCTGCTGAGGCATTTCAGCAATTTCCCTTACCTTTCTAACCAAGGTTAAGACAAAAGTTTACCAGCCAGTATCTCTGAAACTCAATATTTTGGTGTCATAAGATTCTTGTTTGCTTGTTTGTGTGCCTGGATGCCAATTAGCTACAATCAAGTGAGACTTTTCATACACTTGGATTAGGAGCTCTAACTGGTCTAAAAATAAGATGGACTCTGCTACCTGCTGCTGTCAGGGTTTTATTAGTACTCCTGCTGTCAGGCATAACAGAGAACAGATTTAAGAGCAATGTGCTTATTGAAAACACCTATGACTACAAATGACAATCATGGTGATTTCAGATATGATTGAACTGTAAAAAAATTAATAACTAGTTTAAGATTTTCTTTCTATATAAGAAGCACATTTTTTAAGGGACTGAAGAAGAAAAAATTAGGTAAGTCAAGTATCAGGACAAGGTGATTACTTAACATCTGTGACCAAGGAAAAGGCTCAAGGAGAAAAATCATCCAACATCTGCACTGTCGGTAAAATACTTGTAAAAAACACAAGTGAAGTGTGATTAATCACCATGGATGTATGATTGAGTCAATTGACTGTTACTTTTTCATGATGATTAATCAGCTACAAAAATTATAATTGTCCCACTTGTAGTGGCTGCATGCTGTGCCTGATGACATCATTTGGGCTACAGATACTCAATGAGTGGTTTTCAAAAGAATATGCAGATGAACCAGGAAGGGTGGGTGAGGTTAAAACTACATTTTGAAGACCATCTCTGTCTTTGGCAACCCAGACTTGAGACTATTTTATCAGCTCACTGAATGGACAAATGCTCTGCTATCTGATGAATATTGTCATCAGATTAAGCTAAAATCAGAGGCATGAGTTTTGTCATTTAACATTATTAAAAAATATTTACATTAGGGGTACATTTGGAGGCAGAGAATGGAACTAAATTTTTTTCATGACATTAGGTAAATGAATGTTACACTCAGCATACTGTGTAGTGCATCTCAGAAAATAAAGAGATTCCAAAATGGCAATGAAATGCTCAGATGGATGAATATAAGTTAAGAAAATAGAAAAGAGGAGGGAAATTTCTTGCTTTAGACTGTGAGTGAAAACCAGAAAATGGTAAGAACAATAAAGTTAAAAAATATTTAGTGGGGAAAAAAAGGAGGCTGGCTGCTTACTGTTTCTATGAATTCAAAGCATGGGGTCAATGAAAAAGAAAGAAAATTCAAATGCAACAGAAGAGACTTAAAACAATGTCCAAACCAACCCAATTGAATTAATCAATGGCAGCTTGGTTTCTGTGACTATTTTAAACTGTGTGATCTGAGAACCCATGTCAGGTTGGGAACTAGACATTCTTTATCTCCCCCACCTCTGGGCAGGACTTGGATCCCAGGAGAAGGAAACTTGACCGCATTGCCTAAAAACAAACTCCAGCCTGTCTGGGTCAGCCCTCAACCTGGATAATGATCAGGCAAGTGGGACTGTGCTGTGGAAGCTAGACACAGCCTTGAGATCAAGAATATAATACAAACACTATAAGGATAGTGACAGCTCGTGTAATTATAACAAAAACCCTGTAATTTTTAAAGCATATATGCAGCCATGCTTTAGGGCATAAACCAGTCACTTGCTAAGGGTTTAAGAAGCAACTCCCTTTACAGGCAGGTGCTTCCAGAGATTTTTTCTGATGAGGTTTCTCACACCTTCCTCTAAAGCAGCTGGGATTTGGCATCTGTCAGAGAGAGGGACCACGCTAGATGGATCACTGATCTAATCCAGTGTGGCAGCTCCTATGTTCCTACGAAGAATGTGCAAGCTTCATAGCAGATATTGGTTTTGCATGTAAGCCTGAAAATGTCATCAGACTGTTGAGTGGGTAAAGTGCAGCATTTTATAAACATACGACCCTCAAGGCTCCTAGGGAAAGATTGTTATGTTGGGACCTTGGATAATCTGAAAGAGATGATGTACTAAGATCTGACACAATAACCCAAATGATGAATTATTCTGGGCAATTTTGCCCATCAAGATAGATTCATATATACTAATGGACTGTGCAAAGGACTGTGCACTGTAAAAACCTCAACCCCTGTACACTCACTGTTATTTTAAATATCTTTGTGCCTACATAGAAATAGTTTCTTGCAGAGTACAAGATCCTGCTTTAAACTTAAAGTTCAAAGTCTTATTTAAGAAGAGAGATTTTTTAATGGAAAATTTCTTTAAAATCCTCAGAGATAACATCCTTGGAGGAATACCATCTTTTACACTCATTTAAAATAGACTTCTTTCCAGTCTGTTCTGAGCAGGCAATACCTTTCTGAGCTGTACATAAAACCTCACTAATGATCTGTAATGAAGTGCTTCTTTCTGCACATCCAGCATTTTTGCTCTAAAGTTCAAGGAAATAGCACAATTTTGCCAGCACTATTCCTCTTTTAGCACACTGGCTTTGCTTTTGAACTATAGCACTAACAGCAAAACCTCAAAGTATAATCCTGTATCTCCTCCTTAGGTTGTCACTATGTCTTACAACCATGGATCCTAAAGTTCGGTTCTGTTTTATTCCTCAACTCTTCACCTTTATTAAAGCACGTTTTTTATCAGCCACAGAAGGAGAATTTATTTAAAGGTTTATGTTTACAGGAGATTGTCTGGCTAACTTCTTGTATTTAGATAAGAAAGAGAAACATGGCAGCTCTACTCTCTTGAGCTTTTCCTAGGTACCTACTAATTGTTAATTATTAGAGACTAACTAAGTCACTGAAGTGAGTCGTTTGGCTGGTGTCTCAAATGCTGTCATTTACTACTACACAAATCAGCCTAGTGATAGAGTGTCTTTAAATTAGGTTACAACCATGCAGTTATTGGACAGGGAGTAATTGATAAAACCATTAGTAACACTTGTAGAGATAACAGCTAGCAAAATCATGCAACCATAATTATTCCTAATGGATACATGCTATAAATTGTGTCAAGAAAAAAAAATCTTGCATTATCTTTCAATCAAATTTGACAGTCCTGGTAGATTACTGTAGACTAAATGCTCATGTATTGAAAAAAAAAATGACCTATCAGAATATCTTTGCTTTTCCCTCCTTCTCCCTTCCCATCAATTTATGTGGGGCTTTTTCCCTTTTTTTTTTTTTTTTGTAATGTCTTTCTGCATTGGTGGTAAGGCTAAAGAAAATATAATCCTTCTTATTGGTTGCCTTTACCACAGTGTTTTATATTTTCAGTCAGACACAAGACACATCAAGACTTTTTTGTAATGTGACAACATGAAAAGAATTACCAGTTTGAATAAATGATTCCAGGTTGCATTACATTTTTCCAACAACAAAATGTATTCTTTAATAATACATAAAGTTTTATCTGTATTCTGGTGTTAACATTTGTTTCACTGAACAAAGGCTCCTACTCTCAATGTCCTACCCCACCCCCTTCTGACTTTTCTCCCATCAAAAAAAAAAATCACTGGTTGTTTCAGTGAATTTTCCCTCTCCCTCTGCAAGTGACAAAGATCAGAAACTGCCTCTATTGACTAAAAGATCAGACTTATAGTTCAGATATATAGTTTGATTATATCTTTTCTTCCTCCCTATGTGCAAGGTGATGCTTCTCAATCATATGCATGAAGGGTTTAAGAGGTGAATCACCAAAAAGGAAAAAGGTAATTAAATTTGAAAACGATCATATAATAATAACGTCTCTGAAGAGAGTTGCATAAATTACTGGAGTTCTGTTGACCTTTAAAAATACTTTGGTCCTGTGGCTATTATTGTGAACTTCCAAAGCTTCAAACAGTAACTCCTTTGTCCCAGGGTACTCCACATACTTTAAGTTGCACATTTGTGTATATCCTACCATTCCAGTAAGAGGGAAACAACTCAGGAGCATTGCTTAATTAGAGGGTATTCAGAGACTTCAACTCTTAGGTCCTTGGTTCAGTATCATCCATCTGATGCTTTATCTTTGAGCCTGTTGGAAAATCCACATAAGAAAGTCACTACTGCAATTAGCATGCACAGAGGGTCTTGAACATCCAAGGGAGAGGGGCTGCCACTGCTGAACTCCTTCCATGCTCAGGAGAGGCAATAATGTGAGAAAAAGGTTTGAATTAAGACATTAGGAAGAAATTTGTCACTGAAAGGGTGGCGATGCAATGGAAGATTTTGCCCAGAAATGCTCTGGAGTCCCCATCCCTGGAAGGGGATTTGAAGCTAGGCTGGGTAGGGCTTTGAGCAACCTGGTCTAGTAGGAGGTGTCCCTGCCCATGGCAGGGGGGCTGGAGCTAGAGAGTATTTAAGATCTTTTCTATCCTAAACCATTCTATATTTCTATGAATTATGGAGCTGATGGGCTATGGCCACGGATGCTGGCAAAAATTGTGTTTTTCTGCAAATTAGCACAGAAATCCATAATCTACCTTGTATTACGCCCAAAGTTAAAAAAAAGAGAAAGTGCCTGACAAAATGCTGCTAGGAAGTGTTTTTCCAGGCTGGCCATACTGTGTGACTTATCCCAGCTTGTTAAACCCTGCACTGTGCATCCTGCACTGAACACATCCACTTCCATCTTGTCCCACCTCCTCATTCCTTGTGAGTAGCTTCTCTCCTTGTCATATTCCTACACTCCAGGACACAAAAATGCAGCACACACATTACAAATGGTACATATGCTACTTTGGAGAACTGGAGGAACTTCTGGGGTTAAACTTCCACATTCCTTACTGTGAGAAAAATACACTGGTCCATTTTCTTCCTCTGTAAAAGCACAGGCATAAAAGGCAGTTAAGTCTAAGCCCCACGTCTAACTGCAATTCAAGGAATTGTAAGCATGGGGAGATTTTTATTTTCCTTCCCTTTTACTCTGACACATGGGTTGCAGTGTACCTATCATTTCTGCATTACCCAGACATAGATAGCCTTAGCAATATTTCCTGACAACTCCTGAATTCACACTAAAATGAGTCATCAACATGTTAACAGCATGCCAAAATGATTCCGATACTTCTACAAACAATCCCCCCAACTTCTTATTGATTTGCTGCATGCAGATTTAATGAAGATAAGTCAGCATTTACTCAGCAGTGATAGAAGGCAGGAGAAAAACATTTGGCCATGTTAGAAAACTCTGGGTTTGCCTCTCTGTGTGGGAGCAAGGCGAGTGCATTTTCCCAGTCCTGAGAGAGGATTTAGCACCCTAAATCCTGTCCACCTGCAGGTAGGACAGGAGCAAGTGTCCTGGCTTTGCTTTGCACTGTGGGTGCTGCTCTGCTACACTGAGGTGGTGACATGCTGTAGTCTTGCAGAAACCTATTGTGCCCAACTCCCTGACATGACAATCTAAATGGATTAGTTTTATGACTGAAGCAAGGACAACTCCTTATGTATTATATGCATCAAATTTCAAGCAGGTAAATGCCATTCTCATCTTCAATAACCACATCCACTTGATTTTTCTTTCTGAATGATTTGTTGAACGTGCATACAGACCCATACATAAAACTCTGCTTATTACAATACAAAATTGGAATCCAGCCTAGACTTATGTGCATTTTTATGATACCACCCCAAACTATAAAAAATCCATTCAGAAATCAGGTTAAACATACAAAAATGTTTCAGTAAAAATCACAACTGAGCTTTTAATACTGCTTTTAATGGATTGTTAAATGCTTATAAAAGAGCTTTGAGTATAACAAATTAGCTCTGTGAAAATTAGTTCAGGTGAAACCCTTTGATTTTCTCATTGTCCTCTAAATTAAAAATTAACCATCCTGGCACGTGCACTATACCAGAGCTGTACAAGCTTTTAATATATCCAGTCTCATACAAACCTCATACTTCCCATGAGAAAGTTGAGTTTCTAAAGATTTAATTCAAGTTCCAAGGTCAAACTGAATAGATCTGAATTTCTCCTTAAAATGGGAGTTTCATTCCAATGAGGACTCGACTTCAATTTACTGCTTCTTCCTAAGTTGTGACAATATGGCACATAACATCACAAGCAGACAGCAAATCAAATGCACTGACAGCACAATTCCAAAAAAGGTGCCCAAGAGCACACTGCGAAGGCTAGTTGTGAGATGGGATCCCCATTTTTAAAAAGAGTTTTAAAAGATACTTCCAAATCACACGTTTGCAACTTTTTAAACAAATCCAGCACATTTGCTGTGTCTTGCAGAGTGCCACGGGAGAAACACAAAACAAAATCTCTCATCTGTTTTGTAGGCAGTGGAACTATATGACAACAACATTTTCCTTTCTGAACATTTTATTCCTTTTTCAAATTCACTCTCATGTAAATCTGTCTGCCTCCATATTTAGTTCAAATGATGAGGAAATAGCCACGTGCTTTAGGGACAGATTCTGCCCTCTGTTCAATCTGTTTCACTGAGAAACTTCAGGCTGAGAGAGTCTTCTGCTTTTACACAGAGAATTTGTGGTGGTGGAACTTTGTGGCTGTCTCTGTGCTGTGCCTCCAGCAGCTTATGGAGGAAGCAGGATTTTGTGAAAGGGAGGCTACCAGACTCAGTTACCAACTGACTCAAGTCAGCCAGGGACAAATTACTGCTATTCAGGGCTCCTCTAAGCTGGGATGTAGGCTGGATGTTTACCATGGGCGAGTGAAGGTCCCTGAGACTTTTGCTCCAGCTCAGACTCTGTTTTGCCCATGGCATGGCTGCATCTAAGGATCAGACGTGTGTGCCTACATTGCACAGTGCAGCGCTCTGTGATGGGCCTTATGCTAGGTCTCAGCAAGCTGGTACCTCTGTGAAGCACAGCTAAACTTTGCAAAGAAACCGTCTGAGCTCCAGGAAACAGTTAAAGCCATTGACAAGATGTTCCATCTGCACTAATGAATGGTGTGCCTCAGCTGATGGGGCTGCCCTGCTGCCAGGGCTGTGTGCTCAGGGATGAAGTTTAAGTGTCAGGCTTGGCTGTGCTGAGTTAATGGTTAGACTTGATGACCTTAAGGGTCTTTTCCAACATAAATGATTCCATGATTCAGACCTGGCT
Organism: Dicaeum eximium; assembly: GCA_013396995.1. Lineage (NCBI taxonomy): Eukaryota > Metazoa > Chordata > Aves > Passeriformes > Dicaeidae > Dicaeum > Dicaeum eximium. The sequence goes on along the minus strand of VWZP01002415.1, from coordinate 1,498,478 downwards.
GAATGACAGATGCCAGAGGGTTGTCATCAGTGGCACAGCTGGAGAGCTGTCACTAGTAGTGATGCCCAGAGCTCAAAACTGGGCCCAGTACTTAACTTGTTCATCAGTGACTTGCATGAAAAGGACAGATGCCTCCTCAGTAAGGAGTGCTGTGCAGCCCTGGGAAAGGACCTCAGCAGGCTTGAGAGATAGACAGAGAAAAACTGGCTGAGATTCAGCAAAGGGAAATCCAGGGTCCTGCGCCTGGGGAGGAATAACTCCATGCACCAGTACAGGCTGGAGGCCAACCTGCTGGAAAGCAGCTCTATGGAGAAGGACCTGGGGGTCCTGGTGGACAACAAGCTGTCCATGAGCCAGCAGGGTGTCCTTTTGGCCAAGAAGGCCAATGGTGTCCTAGGGTGCTTTAGGAAGAACATTGCCAGAAAGTCAAGGAAGGTGATTCTGCCCATCCACTCAGCCCTAGTGAGGCTGCATCTGGAATATTATGTCCAGTTCTGATGAGCTCCTCAGGACACAAGAGACATAGAGGTACTGCAGTGAGTCCAGTGGAGCACAACAAAGTTGAATCAAGGACTGGAGCATCTCTCTTACAAGGAATATTGGCTGATCTAGTTGCCAAGCCACTTGAAAAGTCATGGCAGTCTAGTGATGTCCCAGGCAACTGGAGCAGGGGAAACTTTGTACTCATCTTTAAAAAGGGTGACCCTGGGAACTTATGTCCTGTCAGCCTCGCCTCTTTGCCTGGGAAGATCATGGAATAGATCCTCCTAGAAGCCAAGGCACATGGAAGACAGGGAGGTGATGAGACAGTCAGCATGGCTTCATGAAGGGCAAATCCTGCTTGACCAACCCAGTGCTCTTCTATGATGGAGTAACTGCATCAGTGGAGAAGGGAATGGTTACAAATGTCATTTATCTGGACTTCTGTGAAGACTCTGACATGGTCCTCAACAACATCCTTCTGTCTAAAGTGGAAAGAGATGGATTTATGATGAAGTGTTGGATAAGAAAGTGATTAGATGGTCACACCCGGAGGGTAGTGGTCAATGACTCAGAGTCCTTATGGATCACTCTTCAGTGATGAGTAATACCCCTCCAGAGTCCATACCAGGACCAGTGTTATTTAATATCCTCACTAATGACAGGGATGAAGGGATTGAGTGCAGCCTCACAAACTTGGTGGTGGCACCAAGCTGAGTGGTGTGGCTGACACAGCTGATGAGGAGCAGCCCCATGGGAATGTCATGAAGTTTATTGTGACCAAATGTAACGTGTGGCATCTGGGTAGGGCAAGCCCTGGTATTAACACAGGCTGGGGGATGAACAGAAGGTAGAAGCATGTGAGGGACATATTTATAATTACAGCACACCAAAGAAAGGAGCCTTCACTTGAATTACCTTCTATTTGACATTTTCTCCACAGATGAGTTGTTGTCCTCGGACTACCTCCATGATCTTTCTGATTTTTTCTACATTATGGAAATTAGGCAGTCTTCTGCTGGTTAGATACTGAAATGGAAGTACCTCTCTGTAATAAGTCCTGTAATTTATTACAGTACTTTTACAAATTACATTCTACATAAACTATTTGTTATAAAATCTGAGAATGTGCAGTGGTAGTTTGCTGGGGGACTTGTGTCTGATTTGGAAAGAGCATAGAAAGAATTTGAAGGTGTGTAACTATGAGTGTAAGAACTACAAATTAGAAATTGGTAGGTTTCCATAAGAACAAAGCACATTAAGAAAGGCTATTCCAAATATAGAGGATAAATAGTAACAAATAACATTAAAGTTAAATTTTAAATTTTTTTCTCCATCTGCTAAATGCATATTTGCATGATTATAAGAACTAATGTTAAAAAAATAAATTGCTGAGTACTGGTATCATAAATATAAAGCACATTTAAAGGTGAATAGAATATAAGTAATGCAGTTGACTTTGACAAGACCCTTTTAAAAGTGGTTCCAGAGACATCCTATCTAGGACAGTCAGCCAGGGCAGCAGAATATATATGTTTAAGAAAGTTAGAGACAATACTCAAGCTGCACAATGTTACTTTTGATATGTATTATAGATGTGATATTGCTGTTCTTGAAAAGGTGGCAAGGTTGAAGGCATAAGTTCTAAGGACAAGCTGAACATCTAAATCTATGAAGTCTAGAAAGAAAAATCACTTAAGAGGTGATTTAATTGAAGTATTTAAAATTTTAAATGGAACAGATAATGTCAACATGAGCTGCTATTTTCAGACCAGCACAAGAAGCTAGGACAAGAGGAACATAAATGGAAATTAAAGGAGAACAAATTCAGAACAGATATAAATACTCATTCATGATAAGAATTATAAACGTGCAAAAAATTGGCACGGCCAGCAAGGATTTGAGGCAAAAAATCAGAGTTTTTCTGATTTTCTGATAGCACTGTCTATTCTTCAGTCAAGTAGTAGAGGCATGTGCTGGTGAATAAAATCACTCTGCTCATCTTTCCACCTCATTAAAATTAAATCCAACTTAAAAATAGTTTTAGAGTTCACAAGCCTTCATTGCTCTTATTTACATCAAAATAATTTTAGGGGTGAGACTTACGAGGTTGCAAGCTTGCTGAAAGCTGAAAGCAAACTTCATGCAGAGATTGGCATGGAAGACATTCTTTTTCATTCAGTTCTTCAAATTCTATCTTGAGTCTTTGTTATGCTTTTCCCAGAAAACACTTTGGAATGAAATCAAACAAAATTATGTGTAGATCTATACAATAAGTAGTATGTGATTCTTCAGGACAGATATTTTTTATTCTCTTGAGAATTCTCTTGATTATTCTCTTGACTGTAAAAGTGAATGTATTTCATACATTGCACATTTTTTTAAGAGGAGATATTAAAGACTTCTCTGATAAGACAAGCAAAGATTTCCACAACAAGAGAATGTTGTGTATGCGTATATTCAATGCTGGAAAAAAGACTCAGGGATTAATAGTCTTAATCAGAATAAAATATATCCAATCACATGGCAATACATGTCATAATAAACAAGCAAACTGTGTGCATGAGAGTTGCCTGTTGTGACTCTCAGTTCTTCTGTAGAAAGAACAGAGATAACTTTCCCAGGCTTGGCCTGGGAAACTTAGATGAAAGAATTATAAACTATATCATTATCTCTGCTTGCACCTGTTATTTACAATAGTTGTCCCTCATGAGTGGTGTGTGGGGTGTTTTCTCTACCTAGTGAGTCTGGTGATAAAAGGCTTGCTGGTTTTCTACTTGGGGGGCTCTTCTTATAATAAAGCTTGACCCCATTAACAAATGGCTCCTCCTCTAAATACAGCAGATTCTATTTGACAATATAAAATATGTTTATATAAAATATATAAAATAACATCTTTTATGTGTTACTGTTTATCCAAGAGATTGCCAGCAAACAAGGAAAGATTTTTACAACCATGCTATTAAAATATTAGCAAGAGTCTGGGATTTTCACTGAGGTGAGCACTGAACAACAGAAGAGTGATAAACTCTAACTTAGACATAGAGGGGAAAACAGTTCTTCAGAGTGCAAACAAGATGAATATAAGCAGTTGGACCAAGATTAGTGCATAGATGGACTAAATTAGAGGCTATTGCTTGAACTTTTAAAAGGCATAGCCATAAAATGAAAAATCTGTGGTCCCTCCCATGCTTAAAGGGAAATCAGAGTTGTCTGGGTAGAAAAGACAGAAATACTTGAGTTAGAAATCTGAAGAACTGCCCAAACTGACATAAGTAATTATGATCCACAGCATTTATTGATAAAGTTGATTCCACTCCTCCCCTCCCCCCACCCCCAATCATTGTAGTTTCGTAAATTTGGTGTGTTTATATCTATGTGAATAATTAAGTATTGGAGTGAATTCTGTCTTACTTCCTCTACAGAGATGAGGCAAGCAGTTTTTCTGGAACCTCTATGTAAAACTTTGTGGGGGCAGGCAACCAGATCAGCAGTAGCAAAAGCTGAATTGCTGCTATTATAGATAATCTTCTGTCAAAATTCCCAAATAAGTAGCTGTAGTATAACAATTTTAAAGGTGAGACTACCAATCCATCTTTTAGGACAGATGACTTCACAGAACTGCTGTAAAAAACCCCTCCAAACCATAGTAACTATCAGGCATTATACATCAAGGGCAGTCATTATTAATTTTAAATTTGTTTAGAAATGGTAATGTACACTTAGGGTATCAAAACAGCCTTAAGTGTGCCTTTTGATAATGTTACACAATAATCAGGAAGTCAAGCTTAGTGGAAGCAATTTCATGCTTGCAGTTTCAGATTAAAGTGTTTTCTGCATTCCTCTCCGTCCCCCAAACCTGGAAAGTCTTCTGTGCAATGCCACTGCCTGACAGCATTAAAACTGTTTTATTTGCTTCCCTCATGTATGTATCTCAACAACTCGAGATCAGTTCTTTAATCTTGCTTATGCATTTCGTGGACTTATAATATTTGCACTGAAAATTGGAATGAGGTAAAATAAAGTGTCATCTAACTTGCATGTACACACACACACACACATGCACACACACACATGCCCATTTCATCTCCCTTTGGCAGCCAGGGATTGTTTCAGACCTGGTTGCTCCAAATCACCAAAGACATAAGGAAGGAGGTCGGTCATCCAAAGTTTCTGCGAGCAAAACAGTGAGAGTTGAGGCAGTGACCCAGGAACAGGAGGAACCCTTACAATCCCTACCATGATGCAGCTGCAGTGGTCCACCTCATTCCCTCCCACCTCAGAATGCACTGCATCATTTATTTATTTATTTCACAGCCAGTATCACAATGTAACAGGTCAGTAAGAGTTTAGACAAGACCCGTGTTACTCATAGTAATTACTCAGATTTACTTGTAAATTCTCAATAAATTAATTCAGTACTTAGGGAGTAAGTGCTATAATATTAGGAAAGAGATCATGTGGGTGTTTTTTCTTTTAATTCATAACCAAGAGGTTGAAGTAATAGCTGTAAGGGTTTTTTTCTCTTTAGCTAAGTCAGTAATTCTAGTTCATGCAGGGGGTATTCATTAAAGAGACTGAACTTTGTGTTTGCCCTCCTTCACTAACATTTATATTTTCTTCAAATAACACAAAGCAACTGGTTGATAAGGGAATGTTTCAGTCATTTTCAATTAGTTGTAAAGTATTTTTTTACAGTAGTCTGGGTTCTGGTTAACTGACCAACAGAACAATGATGGCTATTTTATACAGCAGAGACAGTGCTGACAGGGGGTATAATGAGAGAAACTGTCTCAGATTTTCTTATTAACAACTGTAGCCAAAGCCCCTGTTGGCCTCGCTAAATGGGTAATAGCATATTACTCTCTTGGTGGAGGCCTCTAGGAGATTACAGACAAAGTTGGTTAATTAGTGGGATCTGAAGTGTTACTTCAAATGCTGTCCCAGCTCTGCAGTTTTCCTACAGTTTCTAATTATTTGCCTTTGAATAAGAATACAGGACTAGATTTCCCAACCTGATCATTTCATAAAATCTGAATGGATAATCAAGCACTACTTATTTCAATCAAAGTACGGTCAAATTGAACTTAACCACAGATGTATGAATACGGCAGATTTGGTATTGATATTGATTTTCCAGTAAATCATCTTAAGTTCAAATGATCAAAAATCAAGACAGGTCAACATCAAAGAAACAGGAATATTGGCATGAAAGCAAGCTCTCTTGATTGGTACAAATTAAAAGATCATTTATTAGTGATTATGCTGTATAATACTGCCAGTGCCAAATGAATGCAATTAAGATGAAATGGGCCCCTGCAGCTACAGGGGTTAATAAAGACTGAATTCCTAATGATTTTTCCATTAATTATGAAGATGTCCACAAAACAGCTTTAACAAAGCTGTGGCCACCTCCGACAAATCTTTGTAATCTGTATAAAATGCCTCCCTTAATTGACATGTTGTTGGGATAATGTAAAGATTTAACAGCTCTGAAATCATTACTCACCAAAGAAGGGTCCTCCGAAGAATGTGGAACTTGGGGTTTGTAGGAAGTGCAAATGTTTTGAATGGCTTGAAAATTCCATGTTGTTTCAAGTCTTCAATGACGTACATCCCTACTAGGAGCATTGCTGCACTCTGCCTGCAATGAATAAACATTTACCTCCTCTGACTGCTTGTGCTCTTCATAGGTTAGGGAGGCAGAATATTAACTGGGAGAAAAAAACTGCCAGGGGACTGGACCAGCAGCCTCTACAGACTCTACTATATTATGAGGGCAAATTTTGTCTTTTAGGACCAAAATTTGGCCCTAAAACATGGGAGATAAAGAAGACATGGGAGATAAAGAAGAAAAAAGTGCCTTACCTTTGAAAGCTTCTTGCCTGGACATGTCTGCTTCTCAGGACTTGCTCTGGGGTCGCTGTGGGCTGGTGTGGGCATGGCTGGGTATTTCCAAAGCAAAGGTGTCTGACCTTTCTGTGGGAAGGGTAAAGCCAGATGGTGCCTTTCTCTCCCTTTTTTGTTGCTTACAACTTAGATAATCCTTCTCTGATTGCTGCTGAGAGCAGGACTGCCAGTCTTTTGGCCGTTTCTTGCTTATTCATGGGATTTCCTCAGGTTTTATAACTGTTTTTTTCATCAGTATCATCATTACCTCTCATCTGTCAGTTAACATGGAAAAAACCCCCTAAAGACCTAAAAATGTGGAGATTGCTTGGATGCTCGATTAGGCACCTGTTGCCTCTCAGCATTAAGTTAATTTCCCTGCTAATTATACATGTTTTCCATACCCTCTGTCTCTTCGTTTTCTGTGTTCAGGATAACATCAGTTTGAATGTGGATTTTAAAGCAATTGGAACTGCATGAAGGGAACACCAAAGTATTTGCAGTTGGGTATTCTCAGGCAAAAGGTGGTTTAGACATTGCTTTAGACATACAGAAATTTAAGTCTGCCTAGTTTTGCAGACATCATCAAACTTTACCAAAGGTGGCTAAATGGTCATGTGTGCAGGACTGTGTTATGGAAGCCATCACCTAAAATGGAATATTGGGAAGGTAAAATCATCCCAGGGAGAGTAGAAGAAGGAACTCACTGGATAAAGCCAATTAAGTCAGTAAGAAACAGTGATAAAGTAAAAACATCTCAAAATTCTTTGCTGTCTTGCCTAGTTAGGAAGTTAAACAAATATTTCATGTGTAGACATGTAAAAAGAGAACAGCTGAAGAAGATACAATGATGTTAATTAGTTTGGATGCAGTTAGGATTAAAAGTAATCCAGACAGGGCCCCAAAATAAAACAAATGTTCTTGTTTTTAATGGGTACATCAGCTATACAGCCAAGGAAGAAATATAAAATGGTAAATAGGAATAAGGTTTCCACATCAGGAAACAAAACTTCCGAATAATATATGTTGCAATAAAAATATTAATTTTAAAATTTTAAATGAGCAAAATGTGAAATTCTTAGATAAATAACTTTGAGGTAAGATGTGTGCTCAAACTATTGCTTAAATTTCCTTGGTGGAAGACAAGTTACAAATGTGTGTTTTTAAAGGATTTGTGGGACACTTGGGAGTACAGACTATTTGAGTCTGAGCCAGAAAATTGCTTCAAGTTGTAGTAAAGAGGAGAGTTAGTGGGGATAAATACGAAGAAGAGTCAATACCAATTTTGTAGTCAAAGATCAGTGCTACAAAAGTTCTTCAAAGAAATCAACAGACACACAGATTAGTCTACATTTATTAATATTATTAACATGGATTGCAAAAAATGTTTTGATAAATCATATTTTAGATGAATTACCGTATGAAGGTTCCTCTTTCTCTCCTCTCTCTCTACAGGGAACCCAGATACTTGGGTTTGGACAAATGATTTATACGATCCCAATCCAAACCTGTAGTATTTCCCATGTGTAAAACCTCTGATGATACACTGGAAACTAGACAAACCCACACCCCTGAATAGTGCATGTGGGAACACAGGTTATTTTGCAGGTGGCAAGCTTCCAAACATTGCAAAGCAGGATGAGCCTAACTTTATCTTCTGTGATTTTTCAAAACCATGAACACTCAGCTTCTCAAAGAAATCAGGTGTTTGTGACTTTGGTGGACAGTAAGGTTTTTTAAAAAGCTGTCTTTTTACAAATACAGATTGTACAGCAGAAGCAATTTCTTTTTAGCACAAGAAAAACCTACTTGCACTCTAAAAACCTTAGTTCTGAGCAATGTCCTAGCACTCTGAAATAGGTTACTGTTTGGATGTAAGGCCAATTCTAATCAGACTTGAAAAACAGTTGTGGAAAATGAGGATTGACAGAAAATTTTTGACTGTATAGAAAGATCGGTATTGGAGCCCTAAATCTTCACTCTTAATTTGAAATATTTTGATCACCACTCATTAAAATGCATAAACATTAAAAGTGATATAAAGAGAGAAATCGCTACAGATGATACCTCTAAATCCTGTACCTCTAAAAAAGCTGGAGCAAATCCAAAATAGATGTTTTACCTGCTGTCCATAAGGATTCTCTTCTTGAAATTGTTTAGGAAGGAACAGTGAGAGGATGCTCAAGAGGAAATAGATGAAGGACCAGTTAAAACAGCAGGGTGAGATGTGAAATATTTCATGAAGGAAGAAGGCAAAGGCTTAATGCTGACAGGAGCATTGGAGGCTGAGAATCTGGAAGCACTGACTGCAGCTGCTCACAGTTTCCTCTGTGGAAAGGAGGAATCCAGGTGCAAAGATAAAAAGACTGACCAGTTTCTTTGAGTACCCATTTCTCCATGGGCTTTTGGCTCATAATTGTACCTCTGGGATTGTTGTTGTTGTATCAGTAGAATGTGCTCCTTCTCCTTGCACATCCTTGTTTCCTAAATCTTGCAGATTTGCAAATGCACAAACCTTTCTTATTTTTCGTCTTTATTATGGAAAAGCCACTGTTCTTTGCTCAAATACTTTTCCTTCAAGCCTTCAGCTTAGTCCAGTTTTGTCCCACTGTTTTGGTGATCCTGTGGTTCTTCCATTTTAAGAACTATATTTCTTCACAGTTCCTGATATCAGTTCAGCTTTTTGATTTCTCTGAATTCTCTCTAGCTCAAATGTCATATCTCATCTAAATCCCTAATCTTCACTAATTGGACTAATGATCACATATAATTATATGTACTGTGGAAGTACATTGGAATTTCCTTGACGTGAGTTGCGGGGATATATTTTGGAAAAAAAAAACAGACAGTGTGTTGCATGTGTAAAAGTTACAAGTGAATATCACCGGTTTCATCCTACAGGGTATCCTTACAAGAGCTAGTACTGAACAAAAAACAAACAACTCTGATATAAATAATCTATTTAAGTGTGAAATTGGATTTTCAACATAAAGATCAAATTCATTGACTTCAGCGATGTTACATGAGGGATGAATTGGCCTTTTAGTCATTTTATTGCATCTGCAAACTCATACCTCACGCCTTATCTTTGTCTGATCTGCTATCAAATACTTATTCATACAGCAAATAACTTATTTGAATCTTTAGCAAAAAAGCACCAAATTCAAATGATATTTGCTACACCAATAAATGGGAAAAGGCTGCCAAATATGCGTGTATAAAACCCCATAATCTTACTTAGATTTCCACCTATACAGGATATGTTGGGAAGAATATTATAGAGAAGCTGCATCTGATTTTGATCTCTGTGGTATAAATCAGAAATAGCTCTTTGGTAGTCAATAAAATTACACTGTTAAATCAGAATAAGTGTTCATTTTTCTTTTTTAAAATGTTTCAGCACTATTGCATCAACAAATGTCTTAGAAGTAGCAGAATATTCAGATTTCATTATGATACTTTTTCCTATAAGATTACAAGATAGACCTTTTCCTGCACTAATTTAATTCTTGGTTATTATAGCCACTGATTTTTAGAACACAGCTGGGGGCAGTTTTGCATAGGTGAATCACCAGAGAGCGAAGAATTTGGGGGAAGAACAAGCCTGTTATTAAACAAAGAACCTGCACTTTTGTGTGTAGTTGTATATGTATCTTAACTTCAGGAATATTTATTTATTTATGTTTTTTAAAAAATTATACACATCTCACATTTGTTGCAGGGTTAAATTTCTGGTGATTTTCATCTCCTTGGTGGTTTTTCAGCATTTTTCTAAGGTTTATCAAATACTTGTGAATTATGTAAGGAAATGCTATTTGTTGATGATATAAATAAAAAGACTGAGGAAAGGAGTTATGGCCTGACCTTTAACATGCATGTTCATAGTTGTGCACATTTCAGTCACACAAATCAAAAGTAGGTGTGAATACCTGGCAGTGCACTTAAAATGCAGCTATAAACCATTCTGTAAACTATTGAAGGGTGTTAGAGTGATGAAAACGAGGATCTGCAGCTGAATGAAGCTTCCCATTTCTGTCGCTCAATGGCTGCTTTTGGTTTCTACCTACTCCACCTATTGTGGCTTCATATTATCATGTATATTATATCCATATATATTATTTAGTCATCAATTCAACTTTATCTAGTTCCAGGTGATCAATAATCTGTGATACAGCAGCTTCTACACAGAGAAACCACCGATCCTAATTGCCTTAGAAAGATCTTACAGGTTCACTTCCTCACAGCCTCATTTCCTAAATAAACTTAAGAACTAAGAATCAATATTAGCATAACACAGACTTAAGAATTCTTTGAAATATCCTAGTAACCAAGCTGGAAGTGGATTTCAAGTAGCACCTGCAATGCCTACTGTCATTATGTAGACCTAAAAATACCCTCAGAAATACATAAAATAATATCAGACATTGGTATTATTTCTGGTTGGGCTACATCTTGAGGCATGGCCAGCCCAAATTTGCTAGGTATTTCCTGTCTGAGACCTAACAAAAAAATATGGTTGCATTAATGTTCATTGCTTCTTTACCTTCTGGGTTTGGGGGCTGTCATGAACATATCTTCTGACTCGCTTCTTATTTGTTACCACTGTTGCCATTCTTGATATGTTTATACTTGAATTATAAGAATTTTTGCTTCTCGTGTTTATGTATATATAAAATCTCTTATATAATTTCTCCATGATAGTCCTGTTACCTTTCTATTGAACAACATTTGAGCAGATGATAACCCCTGCTTCTGTTGCTACAACTTCACAATTTCCTAGTGTGCCTTATAGCATGGCTATCCAGCTTTCTTCTTCTGACAGTGTGTTTCTGTATCTGTAATCTGCTAGGTTAAGGGTATGAGAGCAAAATTTATTCCTCTATTTACATACGTCCATGCAAATTGCTTAAATACATGTATACTAGGTCATGTAGATCATGTTTAGCAAAACAGAGCTGCAAAACAGCACCTGCTTAGCAGATGTATCTTCCAGTCAGGATGACTTAGTGAAGAGGGAACAAATACAGGATGAAATATGCTATTAAGAGACTTTTAAACAACAAATTTACCCACCAGCCATGGGAAACAGAAATCTGAACTGTGGGATCTACTTTCCTAAGCATTCTCATTTGCTGTGGGACTATCCCGATTCTCTCCAAGTATTTAATATCTTTGCTTTTTCAAAAACAGCAAGCTTCTAGGAATCTTTGCCCTTGGTTTGATGAATTGAATGCAGATTTCTTGATCAGAGAAACAGAGAAATGTATGTAGAGCAAGAGCCACTGTTCAGGGCTTCCTGCCTTTTTAAACTCTCGCTTAGAAAACTGTTTTCCATTACAGATCTCTTAATTTATTATGGTTTACCTCTGCATGACCTTAATCTTGCACAGTATGCAGAAAGAAGGGAAAGCACAGTACCATCTATTACCACTAAGAATAGGTACAATATATAATCGCTATGATGAAGGTCATAAAGGTCAACTCTCTTTAGTTTTGGTTCCCTCCAGGATTTTCTCACCTCTAAAACAGTAGCAAAGAGTGGCTGAGTGCAGAGTGCAGAGTTGCTATGAAAAGAGTGCAGATCCTAAAGAAAACCATACAGTGAGGAGACTACTGAGGTCCCTGTTTCCTGATGCCAGGCAGAATAATGACAGTTCTGCACTCTTGGTAAGAGGCAGGAGTTATTTTTTCTGCTCTCCTTTTAATCTCACCTGTGGTGAGAGGACAATGTGTAATGGTTTTCAGCTGAAAAGAGGGCAGGTTTGGATTAGCCATAAGGAAAACATATTTTTACAATGAGGGTGCTTGAGACCCTTATACAGGTTGTCCAGAAAGTTCTGGATGCTTCATCCTTAGAAATGTTCAAGGTAGGTTTGATGGGGCTTTGAGCAACTTGGAAGAGTGAAGGAATTTCCCAGCAGGGCATCCAAGAAGCAAAGGATTAAAAGCTAAAAGACTGATTTACTAAATAAATAAGGAAATTTACACCATAATCAGCAAAAGTTTTCTCTGCAGATTAACATTTATCTCATATCTGTCAACATTCACATAATTTAAAAAGTTGGTGCTTTAATATTTTATTTTCCTGGACTGTACTTACTATTCAGCTATGCTCCAGTTATGTTAATTGGAGTTCCATGCATAAATTAGTAATAAAACATGCTAATAAAGATAGATAATATCTCAGAATGTCCTGAAAAAAAAAAGAAAAACCCAGTATTAAGAAGGTCTGTCCTAGCATATATTCAATATTTTATGAGAAGTTATGCAACAGGCAAAAACCAGGTGATAATAGGAGAAAACCAGTTGTTCTGCAGTTGAGACAGCCATAAGATATCCTTTAGGATACAAATCCAGATTTAAAGTAAGGGTAGAAAATAGGTAATGAAGTCGTTTCAATAAGATGATTCCTTTTCTCTAAGTACGAAAAAGTCAATCACTGACATCTGTAAGGAAACATCATGGTCTACCAATTTCAAAATTTTTGCTAAATCTTGAAAAAAACCCACATTTCTTTTTCAACTTCTAAAAGTATTTCAATGGGCTTGAAGAAGCTAAAACCAGGAGTGCTCTGAAATATGGACAATGTAGAAATGTATTTAGGAACAGAGTACAGTTTCCTTTGACTACTAAATAAACACATAGGATCCAAAAGACCCTTACATTACACAGAAAAAGAAATACAAGGATATTCTGAAAACAAGTGCTAAAATAATTATATATGAACAAGACATAACCCATTAAGTTCACATTTTATAAAATATGAAGTGAAAATAAATCAGGCACATCCTTGCCATATCCTAGTTAAAATATTGTTGGCTAGAGAATAGCAACAACAAATTCTTTACAGAGAAAGATATGATAAAGCAGTGAAAGAATTCTAGCACATGGCTGATTCAGTATCTGTTCCATCTTATAATTCTAGGGTCTGTTGAGCTCCATACAACTCTGAGGCTTTTCCTGGAGCTAATACAGGGAGAAAGGTGGTAGGTGTCACTCTAAGTTACTGCACTTCCACCCTGGAACCCTAGGTCTAACAACAGAGGGTGAATAATAAAATAGATTTGAACCTTTCACCTTGCTAAACAGTTATGGCCCTTATCAGTTATACACAGTTTTCAACATTTGTCCATATTCTCTTTTTATGTGAGGGCCAAGTATCAGAAAGATTTATTTTTCATAGAGATTTTTCTAAGAACATCCACAACCACTTGCCTCCTGTTTCTCATAGCCTTCTGTTTTATTATTTTCATTTGAGGGAGAAGGCATTTTGAGAAGTCAAGCTGAACATTAGGTAATGGTTAATCATACTAATTTAAAAAAAAATCAGATTATTTGTGACATGTAAATTGAAACTAAATATCAAAACTGCAATGCTATCAGAAAAACTAAGACAGAAGGCATATCACTCGATCCTCAGACATGTGCTGTTTATTGCAGAAATAACACTGTTCATATATATATTTCATTTGCATTAATTCAGTATATATTCTGCAGAATCACTTGTGAATTTTTTAAAATTTGAATAAGATGTTTGCAAAGATAATAATTAGAAAATCAGTTTTATTCCCCTTAGTTTTCCAGACTACAAGTGCTACTCTTACTAATCAGCTTTTGAGGAAGATAGTTCAGAATTATATTGGTTTTGCTTTACCATGACTCCTATTTTATTATTTTCAGAAAATATTGTATATATTTGTCAGAATTCCAGAACTGTAAGATTGTGCATCATGTGAATACGAACATCTACCTTTAGGTCCTATTTTGCCTCTCTTGATGTTATTTTTAAGTTAAGATTCTTGTTTTTCTAAAGAAGAGTCTTAAAATTAATCTCTAGTTTCATTAGTTTCATATACGAGCAACGAAGGCATTTTTAGAGATGGTGAACTTATTATAGATCTTGTAAAAAAAGGAAAAAAAAGAGGGCAGGATTTGCAGGTCAAAAGCATCCCTAGTAAGCACAGAGATGTTCAACAGGAGCCTTTTCAGTTTGTATCTTTTGGTCAGTGTTTTCCTATTATCTGATAATGCTCTAGGTTGCAAAAGAATGAGAGAAAGAATGAGAGACAAAATAAATCTGGTAAATTTTACTCATTCCCCATTGGAATTTGATGAAGTGAAAGAACATCTAACCAATTTCTTCCTTTGAATCCCCAGGCTCTGCATAACTAAGTCTTTTACCTCTGCCACCTGCAGAAATCAAACCAGAATCTTATGATGACTGATACCCAGCTGAGCTTGTTCCTTCTCTTTCACAAGAATAGGGAAGAAAAAAGAAACCCAGCCTTCTGTACCTTAGACTGTTTTTTGCTGGTTTGATATTTGTTCCTTTTTGTGTACTGTAAAAAGAAATATTCATAAACAGCCTTGCATCCTATACTTCATTAAATCAAGAATGATACAGAGATGTTAAGTCAGAGAACATGAACAAAACTGAAGAAGCACAGCCTGCTTTTAACTGTGTTTCATCATCAGGGGAAAAAAGGAAAAAAAAAAAAGAAAGAGAAAGGACAAGGAAGCCATCAGTAGAGAAGAAATGCTAAAAAGTCTATATATTATTTTGAATTGCCTTGATAATGTGTCATAATTGCAGAGACAACCTTGAAAAATGAATACAGGAGAATCATAAAGATGTCCATGAATGAAAACCAGGAAGACCAATCAAAAGAGCCAAGGAAAGTTCTTTTTATTTCTCCATTAGCTATAGCCCAGAGAGGGTATTTGAACAAGAATAACATCACAAGAAATTTACAAAGGGCAGAACAAAATTAACATCTGTAGCAACAGATTTCCACTTAAATTCCTTTGAAACAATCCATCAATAGATGGGTTTCGATTTCAGGCCATACAACCCAGGAGTGCAACACACTGCAGAAAGACTCAGGACTGGCTGCACTGATGTGTTTGCTATTTTATCACCAAAAGAAACCATGGGAGTGCCATACTCTGCCCAAAATTGGTTTCATGCCCTCGGTACTGCTTAAACTACGTTCACATCTCCTAAAGGGTGTGTGAAGGAACATGCACATGAGTGTATGTGAGTGTGTTGGCAGAGGAGAATTTAAACAAAATTTTTTTTTTTTTAAACCACTGAGATGTTGTAGTGTTGTTCTAGAAGCCCACATCTTTCAAATTTTGTCTTAAATGAAACAGTCTTCATATTGCTGAATTAGGGTAGACTTATGAAGAACAGCATCTGAAAAATCAAATCACATCAAGCTAAAAGCTGCACAGGGAAGTTCATGAGATCACTAAGGCCAGACAAAATCACATCAAGATATTAGTTTTTCCCTGCTCCTTTCTTTATGTAACTCAGTGGAAACTTTCAGCAATTTAACACTACTCCTTAGAAACTCCACATTTGTTTTGTTAGGAGCAAGTTCAGCCTACAGTAAGTTTGGGAGAAATAAATATTACAGATTTTTTGCTTCTTCCTCCAATGAGACATATGGACCTAAGCTGAAGAGGATGTCTGATTTTTTAAATGCAAATATGAAATACTTGTGTCAGAATGCAGATTTTGATTTTTAGTTTGTAGAATTTTAGTGTGTGAATTTTCTATGTCTACAGTACAGAGTTTTCACCACTTCTCAGCATCTGCTGAAGAAATAGTAACAGAGAGAATGGTTTATAGGGGAAAAACCTGCCAATACAAAGCTTACTAGGCTTTTGAAGAAAGATACAGAGGAAAAAACATCAGTTCTTGAGTCTCTGGTTTAAACACAAGGAAAATATACTACAATAATAGTATATAGAGCAAATGCAGTATAACCTTCATCTGATTCTTTTGTTAGAAAAATTAGTCAGTACTGCCTTAGTGTTCACAACAGTCAGGTTTCCAGCAGCTTCTTCAATGGAATCAAGGATTTTAATGGGGTTCTGTTCTGTGTGTGGAAACAAACAAACTATTTGCCTTCAATTTCTAAACACATTGAACAACATTTTAGTTGTTTTATATCAGGTTAATTTTTCTGATTTATAAGGTTTAGAAAATTCTTTCCATAGTCTTGTGTAAGAAGGTAATTTTAGCACACCATATTGTGTACCAGGTCACTTAGAAGGCTGAAAGGAATGATAGTGAGACCCAGAAGAGTAATTATGGGTATGCTAAGAAGAAATTGCCAAGAGGGAGATATGTGTTAAAGGAGAGAAAGGAAGGTCTGCAGAAAGAGGTGTCAAACTTACCAGAAAGAATCAGGGTGAAAAGGCATTCTGACCATTTTTTCAGGATAAGGTTATCAGCCTAGACAATCTCTTTGAAGATGCCCTTAGAGGTACTTTAAATTTGGACTGCTGAAGGAGAAGTAAAAGTCATGGACTTGTTTGGATGGGGAAGAAAGAGAAGTGTGTGGTTTGGATTTGGAGGGTTTCTGGAGTTTCAAATGCATGTTTGAACTTTTGTATGCTTTTTCCAAATGAACCTGATCTCCAAAGACACAAAAGCCTTAGTCAGCCTTAGACAAAGATGGTATGTAAAATCACTACCCTTTTAACACCTGTCAGAGAATGGGGAGAAAACCCTCAGAAATACTGTAAATTTTCACTCAGAATAAGTTAGATAACACAGACAAATTGTCATTACTTTTTTTTTTTTTGGCATTTTCCCAGTATTTTATTAATCTCCAACACACAGTTTGTATGGAGCATGCTGAGGCATTTTGTTGCTTCTTTAAAGTTTTAAAAATACATTCTAATTCCTTATGTACACTTTCAAATTCAGGAACTTATGAATTGTGTTCAGTGCTAATGTTTAATTCAAGACTCACACTCACATTCTCAAATGCTCAGCTTCTCTATACAGTCATGCAAGTTGTGTCTGCATTAATGTTTTGATTTGAGCAGAAATCTAGTTTTGAAATAAATCTTCTGAATATCTCTGCTAACTGAAGGTTGCATTGCTTCACAGAATCATTCCTAATGAGTGAACTGTTTTATTTTTGAAAAACTCTTTCTCAGCGCACAAGTCACCAGGAAAAACTCCAAAGCCTGCTTCTCTGAACAGTGTTAAATTGTGTGCATGGTTGGAATGTTCAGTCCAGGGGACCAGGTTAGATCTTGGATGAAGCAGAAGATGTGAAATGCATATAACAAGTGTAAGGACCTCATCATCCCCTGCCTGGACTCACTGACAGACAGAGCCACTGGCCACCATATAATGGTATCAGCTATTTTCAGATTAGATTTGGGGAGAGGCTGGTAAGGAATGCAACCTGTGAACAGATACAAAGTTTATTCTTATCTTTAATAATATCAAAAACTTCTGTAGACCTTTATCTAAACAAAACAGATTATTTGCTTTACACTTGGTTTAGTATGGAAAATGCATAAAGGCACCTAATTTGAAGCTCCAGTGGGAAGGCTTACCATTCCACAAATATTTTTAACACATCTGAAAATTTCTCTTTCTATATTAAGATGAGCACATGTCTAGAGCTTTTGATAAAAATCCAGAGGAATGCACTTGATAACCTCATGGCAAGGGAAAGATGATTGCTTTCTCATGTGCTTGATCTGAAGCAGAGACTTGGATCTGGCTTGTTGTCTCCCAGTCTGGCTTGTTGTTCCCAGGTCTGTTGAAAGTCCAGGACTGTCTCAGTCCTTGCTTATATGCAGCATTTGGAAGCACTTTCCTGTGCCCACATCTGCCTGCCTTTGCCCAATCTTTTCCTTACTTCTTTGTCACTGTGAAATCCAGACCAGCACCTGGTTTTCTAAGAAGGAAAAAACAGTTGCTTAGTCCAGAAAATGGCATCAAATAGTCCAAATATATATTTGTGTGGAAGACTAAAGATGTGATATTCCAGACATGTCTAGCAGAAGTGGGGGCTCAGCAGTTTCTTTTGCAGTTGCTCTGCTCTGCTCTGAAGCTTGGTCTCAGTGCCTCAACCTTCCCCAGGTATTCATCTTCCAACAAGCTACTGTCTTCCACTACTTTTTTTTGCTTGTGGCAGTTAAAGCAGAGCAGCTTTTGGGACCTTGTGTTCTCAAATTTGGACATAGCATCAATTGTTTTTATTAATTCTTGGGCTAACAAATCCTGAAAAACATCTCTGCCCATTTTCTCACCTGTCATTTCAGGAAGAGGCATCAGTGGTGAATTTCCACACTTTTTGAAGGTTGAGTGATAAATACTCCCTGCCAGTGTATTAGTAGCTGTTATCTAAGCAACAACACAAAAGTGAACAGACCTTAGAAAGGTCAGCAACTTTTAGTTCCTTCCACTCTGCAAGACCGTGAAAGAAAAATGATCCTCTTCCCTCCACAGCTTTATATTGAAGTGACACCTGTTCTTAGGGAAATACTTTTGAGAATCCCTGCAAGTGGGAACTGAGGCAGTATTAGCTGCAAATAACTTGAGCACTCTAATAACTAATTCTTGGGCAACCTGCTGGTTGGAAAGTTTGGAGACTGAAGTCTAAATGCTCCTATTGCATTTGTCTCAAAATGTTCAACATTCTTGTGAGGACTTATCCTGAGGTGAGACTGTAGAAGTAATTCAATAAAAAATGCATGGAGAGTTATCCCTTCTGATCAGGGAATTTGAAAGGGAAGAGCAAATTCACCAAAGGAACTAAAAATCCAGAACAATGGATGCTCCATATTCACAATGAGGGGAAAATCATGAGCATGAAATATCAGTGTCTCAAGCAGTCACAGGGTTAATTAGAAGAACTTGAGGCCAAAGGCTACATTTTGTTAATTTTGAATGAAATTTCTTTTTATTTTCCAAGAGTCATTTTAAGCCCCTATGAAGCCAAGGACTGTACCTTAATTGGAACTCTCTACCTCTTTTCTTATCTGTTTCCATCTTTCAGGCTCTTTTCTTCCCAGGGTGCAGGTTTTTTTGCTGGATTTGAGGTAATGGCACATCAGAACTATGCCCCTAGCTCGTGAACATGCTACAACTTCACAGTGTTCCTGCTACTGCTGTATTTTTGATTCCAAATATACCAATGCAATTGCTGCACTCATACCACCCTTGTTATAAATCTACATAGACTTGCCTACGTACGTGTGAATTCAGGCGCACTTGACACATAAGGTCTTCCATGTAAGTGATTTTTCCTTCTCCTTGCAAACTTCAGTTCCTTCTCTGAGTATACTTTGCCTAGTATTTCACAGCTTCTTCATGTTCCTAGTTAACTTCGAAACAAAAACAACCTTGTCATTCATCCAGAAATTCAAACATATCCTTAACCTCAACATCTCCTCAGACACTTCAGTAGAATGTATTGCGTTGCTTTCAAGAACCCTGATTGATATGGTTATTAGGTTCATGTAACTGTGCAAGAAAAACATTCTGTATTCAGGAAGAGAGATTCAATTGTCATCAGAAGTCCCATTTTTCTGGGCAGGCAGAAATTCCGAGATCAAATGTTGCATCTCTTTACTCTATTTCACTTGCAGAAAGTATGACTTGATAGACCTTTCCTTCTTAAGAATAAGTTGGTGCCTGAAAAGAGAAGCAGCCACTGAAGCTGAACTCCTACAAGAAGCTGCTGTGCACGGGAGCACTTGGTGTTCCTCAGATTTCTAAAGCCAGCGGGGTTGGCTGTGATTGCCTGACTTGCTGGCCTCCTCAGAATGAGTCCCATGGTTTGCTTTAACTTTTTCCCAAAAGTTCACAGAGAGTAGAAATACTCCGAGGCTTGAGTCATTTGCTTTTTGTAAACGTGCCAATGGACAAACCCCAAATACTAAAATATCTTCTGCAAAAAATGTGCATTTTTAAATAAAGAATTTAATTTTTAAGTTTTAACTGGGAAGGTTCCATTCCACATTCAAGGTGAGAAAAAGGAACACAGATTGGTCATTTTTGTTGCACTTTTAGAAAACAGAGCAGAGCATCTGTAGTAATCTGGACTTAGGCACTCACAGAACTTCAGGAGAAGGACACTGTCAAAATTTCAGATTTGATCAACACTTGGGGCTGTTGAGAACACTGAAAAAAGGATGAAAAATAAAGGTGTAAATGAAATGGAGAATAAAGTGGAAGAGAAAAGGGCAGGAAATTTTGAGATTCTTGCATTTCAAACTAAGAGAAATTATTTTCCCTGTCTATTTATTCAGATATTTTTGAATAATTAAGTTTCTGTCAAAGGAGATAAAAAATCAATCAACAATTATTAGTGTATCTATGTGTTGTAAGTAGCAACTGATAATTGTATATTAATGAAATTTTGAAGATTATAAATAAATCAACACTTTGAGATTGAGGTCAAACTTTACCATAATTTCTGAAAGGTAAGACCTGTAGTTTATTTCCGAGAAACCAGATGATTTATTGTTGAAATAGGGAGTGTGAGAGCTTTTTGTCTCAAAATTGAATAAATCTGATATTTCATTTAAAAATTAGAATTTTCACTAGTTTCAGGCACAAAATTTCATACCGTAATGACAGAACCAGAGATGATTATTAGATTAAACATTTATTCACCAACAGAAACTACTAATGACAAATTATAATTTAGAGCTGTGCTTTTAATGCAGTACCCAAACGAGACATTACCATTTCTTTATATACTGTCCTTAAAGAGGAATTGAAAAGCAGAATTATCTATAAGCTGTAACTGGAAGGTAGGAAATCAATCAATGAACTAATTTTTCTTTTTGTTTGTTTTTGGTGAGTCTATTCATTGTAGTTATGTTGCTTTACTTGGTCTTAGCTTGTAAATGCTAACCTAGGATGAAATCATTAGCCTTAACATAGATACTGGTAACTCTGGGCTATGTATTTAGTGGATGCAAATAAAGATACACATAAGTAGCCAATTATCTGAGGAAATGAACCATTAATGGATTAATGTAATTGGAATATATTCTTTTATCAAGAGAGACATTCACTTACAGTGGTACTGTATTTGCTTTACACATGACTTGTTGCATATCTAATGCAACATATTATCACATATTCCAAACCAGCGACATCCAGAAAGAGTCAGACTTGAAAAAAAAAGCCAGACAGAAACAGAGACAAGCCTGACAAATAAACCCCTATTTTCTTCTCAGCCCACAAATATTTTGATGCATCATTTACGTGAGCTCTCTTTCAGGGAAAAGGAAAAAAAAAGAGCCAGAGGTAAGACACAGTGCACCTGCAGGATATTGTTTGCCAATCTTCCTTTATAGAAACAGTTTGGTTTGTACCATGGGTTTTAGCAGTGCCATGATACATTTATTGCATAGAATGATTTGATAATGAAAAGCATTTCTCAGAGATTTTTCCAACTATATGTCATTTCCTATAACAAAAAGTACAAAGAAATGTATCATCATTGAAAGGGCAAGTATTCTCCATGAAAAAATCCAAACCATTTCTCATCTTTTCTCCCTTTTTATGCCAGGGTTATTTTGAGAGGAAGAAGGAGAATAAAAGTATTTCTGTGAACATGATGGCAAACTTTGTCTGGTTTTTTTTGATACTCAAAAAATACCCAAAATAGATTCTATTTAACACTGTGAGTGAAATGTAGTAAAAATTTAATAGAACAACTCTGAGGAAATCAAAGTCCTTGACGAGTCTAATAGGAAAAAAAAAACCTATATAAAGCTATCCTTATATAGATAAAAGCAAAGAGGAGAAGGGAAAGAGAATGCAGATGGCCATGGTTACTACTTGTCTCAGAGCATGGAGAATGGTGGTATCTCTAAATACATGGCTTTTGTGTCTTTCAGGAACTTCTGGAAAATATACCTTAATAAAAAAAGTTATAAAAAATACCTTAAATAGTGTATTTTTAAGCAAGGGTTTTGATGCAGGTATTAGTACCCATAACATACAATATTTTACAATTTTAACAGACATTTTGTTGCTATTCCTTTTATTAGTAGAATCTGAATTTGTGGCCTGATATGAACTGAAAGACAAATAGCAAAGTAAGGTACTTTACTTCAGTGGGTTTGGTTCCCGCCCCCCACCCCCATACAAGCATGGAACTAATTTCAGGACTAAAGTCTCAATATCTTTTTAGTAGAAGTACTACAGCTCCCTCGCAGCTGGAGATTGAAGAAGAAGCCAAAGAAACTGAAATTATTTTCCACTCCCCAGCTGCTTAGAGACAGCCATCCTCTAGACACAGAGTCAACTGCTCCTCTTGTGTCAGCTCATCTGCAGCTGGGTGTCCTGCCTAGATCCCATGTCTTTTGTCCTTCTGCAGGAATGTTTGAAACCAAGAATTGAACTTTCATCTGTACACTGTATTTCTGAAAAATTTGTGGGATGCTTCTTTGCATATAAATGCGGGGAAATCTGGAGCAAACCCAGCAGAATTCATACTAATACTACTTTCCAAAAAAAGACAATCTCATATCATGTTAGTGCAAATTTAGAAAGTGTTATCCAAGTTTAAAATGAAAGCCATTTAAGCATGTCATTTCAGGACACATATTCCTTGATATAAGGATTTGGATAGATTCTCTATCAATCATATTATAATTTGCTTTCTGTGTCCAAATATCTAAACCTATCTCAGTTATTGTAGATACAAATGCCATATTCAGAACTAGACAGGTCAGTTTTGAGGAGGTATCACATTTTTATGACTCTTCAAAAAAAGTTGGTATATTTTATAAATGACATGTGATTTCTTTCCAGGGAAAATTACTTTACAGTTTAATTTTTTTTCTGACATTTTCCCCAATAAATAATCAGCTCTTTTCCAACAAGACAGCACACAGTCTGAACCCTGAGCCTGGAGGTTAAGGCACCATCCATTTATCTCTGTTCACATAATGTGAATTATTGGTTACTTGCTTTTCATTGTAACTGTGTTATTGGAAAATTATATCCCAAGACATATTTATCGCATTTTACTTAATCTCTGCTCACATTTGATTTGCTAAATCCCTTACAAAGTGTTTTGCCTTATTCTACCGACAAAGCACGGGCTTCAGATTTTACTGAAAACATACTGCAGCTTGGTATGGATGATGCTCTTGACATTTACACACATCCCAACTTTATATTGCAGCAAAATACCTAACTTGTGAAAAGAAGAATGCACATTCAGCAACTTACTCAGTTCCAGCCAGAAGACTCTTTTACTATCTCTTGAATAATTAGCAACATGAATTCAGATAGAATATACAGTAACTTGCCTGACTTTGGGGTATGAAAAAAAAAAGATTAGAATGACAAATAGTCAGACTCCAGGGTCAAATGCTTTGCCAGTAGTTGCATATGTTTATGCCAAAATACATAAAGAAATGTCACTTCAGCACATGAATGATGACAAACACTCCAAGTGGGACTGCACTTCATCAATCATTTCAAATGCACAGATTGGGTTTACCTATATAAACAAAAGCAATAAAACTACTCAAAGCCTCACCTTAAACTATTCAGGCATGACATAAACAGTGTTACTGCGCAGTCAATCCCCATTTTACTTGAGAGGCAGTCAGAAAGCAAGTGACAAACTGATTTATTAAGATTAATAAAGCATGCCCTTAATAAAAATAAAGCCACTAATATTTTACATAAACATGGGAACTTTGTTTGGGGCTAGAACAGACCAGGATGCACGAAAAGAGGGAAGATGATTAAGAAATCTTTTTGCACTGTTCATCCGGTAGTACTGGGAAGATTTGACGAGTTTTTGATCACTAGAAGAGTTCCTAGGCAC
Organism: Dicaeum eximium; assembly: GCA_013396995.1. NCBI lineage: Eukaryota > Metazoa > Chordata > Aves > Passeriformes > Dicaeidae > Dicaeum > Dicaeum eximium. The sequence goes on along the minus strand of VWZP01002415.1, from coordinate 1,474,485 downwards.
AGAGACTTTCTGCAGACCAAAACTGCAAGTCTGATACCAGCAAAAAATGGGTTCTCTTGGGAAGAAAACAAAACAAAACAAAACAAAACAAAACAAAAAAAAAAAAAAAAAAAAGAAAAGAAGGTGACTCAGAGGAAGAGCTCTAAGTCAGCAAAACAATGATGGGGCTTTCTCTGGCTGTGTCCCCTGGGTCTCATCAAAACCCCACTGAAGTCAGTGGGAATCTTTCTGTTGTCTTCAATGAGATTTGGAGCAAACCCCCTGTGAGGGAAATTTAATTGAATTCCTTAATATTGATCCTTTCACTTCAGTTGCTCATTTAGCCTTTTTTCTTAAACCTGCACCTGCTTTGTCAAAGAGGAAGGGGAAGGGAAGTGAAGAGAGGGGACATTTTAAAGTTTAAGTATTAAATTAATGTCAGCAATATTTTATATAAATACAATTCTGAGACATTCATAGAATATTATAAATATCCATTCTACAATTTAAGGACAGGTTTAACAATCTGTTTAAGTGCTCTTTTGTAATCCCTTACTGACAAGAAAGTGGGCTCCATATCACATTTTCTCCCACCTTCATAAGCTTCCTCCTATCTGCATTATGCTCTTTCTCTTTTTTAATTACTGTGTGACAGAATCCAAGTTTTAAACTAAGCTTTTGCCTTTCTGTCTCTGTAGCCAGTCTCTGAAGTGTTATATGACCTTGCACACAAACCATTTCCTTAGTCTAATCTAGATAGAATTAGGAAATAATCAAAGCAGGCAACAGTACATGTAGAAGGGTCTCCTTGGTTCAGAAGATGCTGACACAGAAGATTTCTAGCCACACACCCTAACATAAGCCAGATATTTCTCACTTAGCAGAGGCTATCCAACTATATCACAAGCACAGAAAGACAGGTTAATGTAACTCAGATTTGTAACATTTTAAATTGATGTTCCAGCCTTTCAATGATAAGGAAAAGGGAAGTGATTCCAAATCTTTTGTAACTTGGAGTTATGCTCTTTTTTTCTATGTCACTTTGTCACCAGGCATTCCTTGTCCTCTTTATCCCACACAGAATAATTGCCTCTTTATGCCCATCCTGCTCCTTGTGTCTGAACTTTCAGGTCTGTGTTCTTTCTCTTGCATGCGTCAAACAAAGTTCATCACCCTGAGGTGATCTGGCCATGTCCATTCCTAGTTTTCTCTTTGGGAGTATGCCATGCCTAGAAAACAACACAGCAAGGGCTGATAAACTAAAACCTCTTCCTATAAGTTTCTACCATCAATTTGCTTTGCTATTTGCTTAAAGGAGTGCGTGTTTCACTGTAGTCTCTAAAAGATTTTTTGCCTATCTCCAGCATATTCAATTTTTCACTTCCAAATGTTAAGGTTTCTTTAAACCAGTGAATAATGCAGATTTTTAAAAATATATTTATCCATTACAACTCTTCAACTTGTTGTTAAGCCATAGAGTAGAGCCCATTATTTTCTGTTCTGTGGCATTCTTCCTTGACCATGACATCACTGAGGGAGTGAAACACGGTCTGAGTTATAAATAGATAACAAACCCTTGCTGGATCCTGAAGAATAGTTATTGACCAATATCTATAAGCAGCCCACAATGAAGTTACTGGGTCACCTCAAATGAGATAGTTAGCTCCACTGTAATGACATGAAGGCAGTAATACAACCTCCTGGCATCTCAGACATCTCAGCACATCCCTTTTATCAATAAGATACTTTGGGAAGTCTCTGAGGTACAGAAAAGATGCCCCTATTTTATAAATAGGAAGACTTTGGAGGATCCAGTACTTGCTCCTTGTGTCACAGAGTGCTTGTAAGCAGCTGGACATCTTGGGGAGTGAGATGCTTTATAGACACTTCCTTTAACCTCTGCATTCAGTATCATCTGTCAGTTAGAAGCTGAATTATGCCACAAGAGTAGCTTTGTTCAGTTTCAGAGACCTTCAATCACTAGCAGTGGTGAGAGCTATGAATGCAGAGGGAAAGAAAAAAGGAATTTAAGTAATTGACTGCAGCAAGGTCCTCTAAGAGAATTTACCTTTCTATTTAAATATAATTTACTCTTACAAAAAAAAGAAATCTAACTGGATAGATAATAGTAGCCCATACTCTGATTGATAACTTGTGTGAAGCATCAGGACAACAGTGCCTTTAACACAAGGACCTCTAGCTCTTTTATTCAGACACACAACTTGAATGAGGAAGTTTGTGTTTTTCTCAAAAAAATGCCAGGGTATGGAACTAAATTCATAGCTTTTCTGTAGCTTTGAGATTTGAAATACACTAAAGACAATAAAATGCCCTGAAAAGGAAAAAAAGCAAATTAATACCAAAGAGTTGCATAAAATGCAGCTACTCTCTGAAAAGAATGCCTCCTTCATCCAGCTCATGCTTCAGACATCCTCCTCACTTAGCACAGCTTAGCTGCTGGTATTTGTAGATTAAGACTGTACCAGGAACACAGTATACTACATGGAATTTATTCTTTAATTAATTCTTAAATAATAGAATGAATTTTAGCAGTATGTTTTGTTTACATTTCATTTGTTTACGTTTCAACATTGTGAAAGAATGCATAGCATTCTATGATAAACTAACTAAATCCACATTTTGTTAGATCTAAAGTTTTGATTCATCAAGCTGACAAAATGGCAGTTCCAGTGTTAACAAGGAATTTCTTTTATCATCTCAAGACACCTTTTGGTGACTACACTATGATATTTGTTGTGTATGGCAAACTCTGCAATAACTAGTTATACATTTGAGAGAACTCACTAAATCTTTGTAAATTTCTGTGACAGATGACAGACTATTTGGGCCTTGGAGATAAGAAGGGAACAAGTATATAATAGTTTGCATTAAACTAACAAAAGTCACATTTTTCTGGTTAATGCAGTGATCAGAGCAGTAACTTAGGAGTGCATTTATGTATTATTTGAAATGTAGCTAACAGAGATATTTTTGCAGTCAGGTATTCCAGGCATCTTCTCCAAAATCTTTTAAAAGTTATTCTTCAGCAGCAAGGATCAGGCAATGTCATGTAAGTGTGATATTAATGCAGGGATAGCCCATAAGGTACAGTTTATAGGACAGATTATATAACATATGTAGGGAAAATATTGCTTTGGGGATAAACCACAGTGCATGTAGAATGGAAGCTGATCTGGGAAAAGATCTCTAACACTGCTCTTTTGCAGCATTTCTGCTTGTGCCCAATGAGGTTATAAGAATTGCCAAGTGCTTGGTTTTATTGGAAAGTGCACTCAAACATTAGGAAAAAAAGTACATTCAACACATCTTAATCTGCCAGTGTAAACATGCAGTATTTCCTACAGTAATTTCAATTTGTATCATGGGAAGAGGTAGAAGGCTGAACATGTTTAAAAATCAGGTAATTAATCTCAATCCTAAACTTGATCAATATCAAAAAAATAGTTAGCTTTATCCTAGATAAATGGCAGCAATAGATAAGAAGACTTTTACAATTGTTAATTAGCAAGTTTAAAAGCTTTTGGTCATTGTAAAGGCAGAGAAATCAATGTGAAAGCACATCAGATGTGAATCTTTATTTCCTATCAAAAAAGATTTTTTAAAATCCCTCTCTCTCTTGTCATAAAAGACCACAATAAAACTTGAAAAGAAAAAATATTTTGTTTTATGAAACTGGCAAAAAACAGAAGGAAAAACCAATTAGTTAGAACAAACCAAACCAGATTTCCTGTGGGGAAATTAAAGAGTAATTTGGAACTTGCCCAAAAATGTCATCTGGTCTAAAATTCAATATTTTGACATGTTTCTCAGTTTTGAAGTCCTTTGTCTTTTTTATTTTTATTCTTTCCTTTTTTAAGGTCAACTTTGAAATGCCAAATGCTATTCCAAAATGAGTAGCTGAAACATATTGCTATGAAAATGATAAAATCTTTCAGCAGATCTGGAAAAAATAAAAATAATGGGCTTTTTTCTTTTGGGAAAATCACTTTTTGAGTTCAATGTAAATCCTTGAAAAATTTTGGTCCTGTCAAAATTTTGGTCATTTTTCAGAAAGGTTTTCATCATGGTGGTAGCTAATTGCCATAAAACAAGTTTTGAAGTAATAGCTAAAATACAGTGTTCTATTCTCTTGATACTCTGGTTCATTTTCATCAGAAGCAACTAACTTTCAAATCACTGTACTCGCAAAAGGTTCAGGAAAATTGCACAATAAGCAGCAGATGAACCTGCAGACAGCCTGAATGCCAGATCTCTGTCCATGAAGGAACCTCTTGTAAATATCTAGCGCTGGCAATGTCACTTTTGGGTGAGACAAGTGCAGGTACAACATTGCTGTACCATCCTGGACAGCCAAGAGCTACTGGCAGGAGCCTGTTGCTAGATCCACTACAGGATTTGGGGCCCTGAAGTTTGACTGAACCATGTCAAAGGAAGATTACTTTCAAAAACCTTTTCTTGTGATTACAGGCAATCAAGCTGGCCTGGAGAGATCTTTTTTTGCCTTCTGTACCTACCTGGAGGTACATTTTTCTACAAAGTTTAAGATAGCTTCTACATGAGAAAAAAAATCCACTTAGAGCATTTGATCACTTCATTACTTCATTACTTAAATTCTAATTTTAAAAAACAGAAAGGCATCCAAGTGCTCTGTTTAACTTTTTAAAAAATTTATTCTTTATTTACTTGACTGAGAACAACAGTGAGGAGGAGTTCAGCCCTGGAGACACCTATGCTTGTGTTTGGAATGTCTGTACAACTCATTCCAAATCAGCAACACTTCCAGGAGGTGCAATCCAAGTAAATGGAGACTGTGAAAAAAAGATAGTGCATGTCCATCTGTCTGCCCCAGTTACTGTACAAGATTTTACATGCCTATGAGTTCTGGGAACAACAGAAGCAGTAAGGATGCAGACAACTGGGCTGAGCTGTTGCTGTCCCATGTGTCCTCCTGCCCCTCAAATCTGGGATCCAGGAGAGGCACATGCTGCTTCTCATCAGGAAGAGGGAGGGTGCAGAAGTGCCTTACAGGTGCCTTGGGACAGGTGAGACAGCTGTGTGCACACGTGTGCGGAAGGCAAGGGCTCCCTGGGGAACAGGGGGAAAGAGCAAGGTTGTTGCAGTCAGGCAGTAATAAATTACTGCTCTGTGAGGCCATTAACTCAGCAATTATTGGTAGAACTCCTTTTTCATATCAAGGACCGCAAAGTCCAAGCCCAGCTCCCTCAGCACTTTGAGGTCCTGAGCAATGTGAAGGAATATGTACATCTATCAGCAGGGGACCTGAACTGCCATACAGGTGACACCAGTGCACCAACACATCAGGGAGCGCTCAGAAATCCAACAGAGCAGTGCTGAAAATTTCTTCATGCTCTGCTCTTTCTAGAAAATAATAGCACTCATATTCCCAGCATGGCACCTGTATCACCTCTGCTTGAAAATCTTCTGCACACAACTTGCCACAAGCTGTAACACAAGTTTCTAGCAGAGACAGGAATGCAGCTGCAGTGGCTTACCTCCCTCTGTTCAATAACAAAGTTTCTCTATTATATTTGTTGAGAAGCAGAGTTCTATATTTATGCACTGAAAATTTTAACCACAAGACCATTCTTCTTCTGTATAATCTTTGATAAGGGAAAACATTTTTGTGTTTATGTGCTGAACATTTTAATTGACTACTTCCAGCTAACAGAATATTGCATCTTCTCATATGTAGAAGAGATATGTATAATTCCATATGTAATTTTTAATGAAGTCAAAATTAAATAAGACTTCTGATAATTAAAAATAGATACTATATCAAATATATACAAATTAAGAAAAGAATTAATGCAGTAATTTAATCCCCTAGGTACTGAAATAATTACACATTTGAATAAAGCAAAAACCATGTGAAAAACATTTGACAACAGTGAGGATGGCTATTGCTATTAACTATTAGCATTAACTTTACTGTGATTTGCCAAGGTGCAGTACCTGATCCAGACTCTGAAAGGGATTCTTTGTTAATCTCTTAGTAAAAATGGAATTGGTTGTCAGATGTTCACAATTCTCGCCTTTGGGAACTACTGGCTCCTCAGTTGTTTGATAATAATTACAAGATCCAAACTGGAAACTTTTAAAAACCCCAAAGATTATCTTGATTGAGAGAGCATATTTACGGTCATTATAATATTTTCTTTGAATACAGACACACATCATTTGCACAGATTTATATATAAATACACAAATATTGTTATGATTTTGGCCATATGAGACTGTTATGATCAGTGAAACTTGGTTTAGGCCCACAAGCATGTCAAAGTGCTTTGTGGGTCCATATCTGGTTAGGATGGAGTATTGTTCTGTGTATGCCATACTGAGTTTAGCATGAGAGCACTCCAGGCTTATAAAGCTAAAGCTGTTCTTAACTGAAAGACTATTTGCAGACAAGTTGCATCTGCAAGTGGGAGTGCAAGTTGAGCAAAATATTGCTTTCCAGTCCTTCAGCCATCCCTTTTCTTTAATAAGTTTACCCTTACCCCTCTAACATGCTGAGTTCAGAGAGGTGCATAGGGATGCAGAGCTGGAAAATACGGAGATCCAAGGTGTCACAAGCTAGTTCTGAATGAGGTGATTATCACTGCTTGGCTGTGTTGCAATGAAGTGTGAAAATTTGGTGTACTGGGGTTCCTCTGACTTTTTCTGTACTGTACTTTGCTTCCCAGACCAAGAAGCAGAAAAAAGTCCAGCATGTACTTTTTTATTGTTTTGTAAGTGGAAAAATAAAATTGACTTTGCTTGAGAAACAGAAGTGGTTCAGTTCTTTCCTGTCTGATTCAAAGGTACATCTAAGTTTTAATGGAGTTAAGAAAAATAACTTGAGATACACTGTAATTTGTATTTTCTATCATAGAAAAACAAAATCCAGTTCATCCAGTTTCAACTAGAAATCCAGATTAATCCTCTGACAATTATGTTCTTTAGAGAAAATATGAAAGTAGTGTAATCATTTTATTATCACTGATTAGTGAACTAGAAAAATGGGGAAACAGCAGAGGAAATTTTACTGGTTACATTAGATTGCTAAACTAGTGTTGCCAAGAAAATCTAGTCATTCTTCCAGGAAAGAAAATTCTGAAAAAGAATAATAGACCAAGAGGAAAACATTGAACTTCTTCTGGATATTTTCTCCCATAAAATTTCCTGTCTAGTCCAGCTCTTACCTAGCTAAGTAAAAGATGCCTGTCATGCAGTGAGTTGCATGAACAGTTTTAAAACAGCTGCACAGAAAGTAGTTCCATCTACTTGTTTATATTAGGGCAAAAAATACAGGACCTCTATTGAAAGTTCAAGTACTTCCACCTTGGCTGAAAAATAAAGAAGTAAACAAAAATCAAATAGCAAATTCCAATGGTGGCCCCACCAGTGAGCAGAACTCTGCATGCTGGGGAATGTAAAGCCTTTTCTCTTTGCAGACTGAAGCCTTTACAGAAGTTTACCTTGCAGCTTGCAATCATATCTGATAATATTTCTGGAGGAAATTTCGCTCCACACAACTGGGCAAGGTGCATGCAGAATTTTATTAATGTATATGGCCAACGTCACCTCAGTGGGCTAGCAACCTCCATATTAAATGCATTATGCATCACTTTTCCTCAACCTTTCTGTTCAGAATGAATCATATCTTTACTTCTTAAACTAGATGCCATGATAAAAACCCCACTCCAGCTCCCTTTGACATCTTTCTTTTGGGATAAGATCGGGACAACTTGACATTATGCAATTTACTGAAATGCACAAATGGTAATCTCTCTCTTCTTTCCGATGCTGGTGATCAGCCAGTGAACACAGCTGGGAACCTGACCATTTACTCAAACCCAATTTCTCTGAAGCTTTAGTTATCCATTCAAACACAATGAGATTTTTAACTGAAGCTCTTAGTGCTGCTTAAGAATAATTTCATTTCAGCAATAACCGGTAACTAGCCCCACTGCACTTTTGGAGATAATTTTCTCTGATGTCTTCAAATGGGTATGAACTTCCAGGAGCTATGCCTCTAAAATTTTTGGCTTAATTTTCAAAGTATGTTGTATTAGCTCCTCGCCCCCTCCCCTTCCCCCCACTCCCTTTGTGTTAAATACTGATCTTTGATATATATAAGTTCAAGATACTGGTTTCCTTCTTCTTTTTTTTTTTTTCTCTCTCGCTCAAGTACATTTCTGGGAGATACTTTCACTTGCAGTGCGTTGGAGCTTTGCTCCTTCCTATTTCAGATGCTAATAACTGCTGAAAAGGTTGTTGAAAAGTTTATTTTGCTGTACAGGTGACACAGCTTTGCTTTATCGCTGAATAGAAAATGCACTGATTTCTCTTCCCTTCTATACCCTTGCTTCTTGAAGCACATTCTGTATTCAAACCACTTAGACACAATGGATGCTTCCATAGACACAAGTTGCCCATGTGTGTACAAAGGGTAACTATTACAAGAAGCATCCACCATCCATGGGAGGGCAGACAGAAGGTTATACAAGATGCATCTGTACATCACAGAAAAAGATTCTTGGGAAACCTAAGATATCAGTGGAGAAGGTTGTGTTTTTACACAGGCAAAAGTGTTCAATACCTCCCATTATTTTTGGTACCTATGCAGAGATGTTCCAGACTGCAACAGGAATAAAATAAACACTGTAACTGATACTGCACTGACAATATCACTCAAAAGGCAGCCATGTAAGTTTCACCATTTACATTTACTTAGCATCTTAAGAAATTAACAAATTGGCTGAGATGGGAAGAGATCTCTGCATCTCTGGTTGCCAAGAGTTGTATTCTGTCAGATTTTTAATGTTTCCTAGGATAAAGGATGTGCACCCTCTGGGCAACTGGTTTCTGTGCTCGATTACCCTCAAAATCTTCATGTATTTTTGTTTAAATGGAATTTCCTGTCTTTCAGCCTGTGCCCACTGACTCTTGTTCTGTCACTGGATAACACTGAGAGTGTGGCTTGCCTTCTTATGTCATCCCATCAGATATTTGTACATTTTGATTGGACCCCTGAGACTTCTCCATGCTGAACAAGTCCATCTCTCTGTCTCAACAAATGCTCCCATTCCTTCAACTCTTCTTTGGCCCATCTCTGGATATGCTCTGGTATGTCCTTGTCTCCCTTGTACTGGGAAGCCCAGACATGGACACAGTGCTCCTGATGTGTCTTATTAGGACTCAGTAGATGGGAAGGATCCCTGCCCTGAGCCTGCTGACTATACTTTGCAATCTATAGGTTATTGGCTTGCTTTGCTGCAACTGCACATTGCTGTGTCATGGTCAGCCTGTTGCCCACCAGGACTTCCAAGTCTTTTATTGCAAAGTGGCCTTTGAGATGGCATAACCCCTCTCCCAGTCATTGCATTTTCCTTTGTTGAACTTATGGGAGCTTGTCAGCCCACTTCTCAAGCCTGTCCAGGTCCTTCTGAATCGTGTGCAGCCATCTGGTGTATCAACCATTCTCCCCGTTTTATATTACCTAAAAACTCATAGAGGTTTCACTCTATCCCCATTATACACACCATTAATGAGGTATTGGCTACTAATGGCCCAGTATCAACACTTGGAATACATGTGGTTTAAGTGGTTGAACCCTATTTAGGCTTTGAGGTGCTGATCACAAGCCTCAGATGTTCAGCCAGCTTTCTTTCCATCTCACTGTCAGCTTTTCTGGATCATGCTTCGTCAGTTTGTCCATAAGGATGTTTTGAGAGACAGTGTCAAAAGCCTTGCTGAAGTCAAAACAGATAATATAATTTATTCTTTCCTCCTGCACCAAGCCAGTAATTAGTTGTAAATCTATGCTAACTACTTCCAATTACCTTCTTGTCCTTCATGTGCCTAGAAACACTTTCCAGGAGTAGCTGCTGTTTCACCTCACCCAGGATTGAGGTAAGCAGCCTGTAGTTCCCTGAATCTTCTTCTTGTTGTCCTGAGATAAGAGTGACAAGCTGTTCAATAAGCTGTACCTAAGTATTCTACTGTTGGGTGGGAAGTACACTTACTCTGTATTCAATCAAATAATATACAAATAATCCCAACCCTGATTCTGATCCTTTAGCTTTGTCCTCAGACACTGCTCAGAATCTGCACTGGAATTTATTTAGGTGCTTCTGAAACTGCTATTGTCAGATTTTTCCTGATGTCAGAAAAGATGGAGGCCATTCCATGAATGCTGCTTAGGGCAAAGCTTCCACACACAAGCAGTCAGGGCTGCTCCAGGTCCAAATGGGTAACTGAGGTCTCAGCAGTGCACAGCAACTTTCCCCGCTGCACTGGGAGTCATTGTTCCTGATGTGTTTCCTGTCTGGGGACTCACAGAAGTTTGATTTTCTTCAGTAAATAATAGAGCATTGTCAAAATAAAGAAGCAGCTTAAAGAAAGGAAGGAATTCACTGGTAATAGTTCCTATTTGTGTGACCTGGAAAAAATCTAGGTCATCTCCAATAACCTCAGATAGAGAGTACTTGAACTCCAGTTCTACCATTAAAAAACACCAGAGGTATGGTGTTAAAAAAACCCCAACCACAAAACAAAGCCAAGTTTCTCATAAAAAATCTCTGTTGTTTGAGATGGATTTTGAAAAAAGAATAATTACATTGACAAACTTTAATCTCTGTCTTTTAGCTCATTATTCACAATAACCAAAACAGAGAGCTAACAAACAGCAGCAACTTAAATATCAAGGGCTGGTTCCCTTTTGCCCTAAAGATTTCTGAAGCTTCTATATTTTTTTTTTCCGGAAGAGAGATTTTTCCTTTGGCAGACACTTTTCAGAGAGAGGTTGACCTCTGCTTGTTATCACCATCACTGAAAGGTAGTGAGGTTGCCTTTGTAATAGGCAACCAGACTCCCAAAGGGACTTCTTTGTTTGCTCTCAACTTCCCTGACTGACACAAGGAGATCCCCCAGGTGTTAACTCCCCTTAGCTTATCTCTCCTCAAATCTAAGCTCTGGTTTAAGGAGTGTATGGGAAGGAACATTACAGAGCACAGTGACCCTTCCCTTTCCCACCACATGCTTTTGCAGGCCAGTGAGCTCTCTCATGGGTACCTTTGAATCTGCAGATATTAGGCACACAAAGTCTGTGCAACAATTAGTCTTCTAAGTCGATATTTCAGCTTTTGACTATTCCATGATGAATTTTCTTAAAGTTCAAGTGCTAAGGCTTTGATTAATTTATCTTGGCTGTTGGTGTTTCACCTGAACTTTGCTGTAGCCCTCTGCAGGTGTGCAGCTCACAGCAGCAGCAGGTACCTACGGCTGTTTGGCCCTTTGGATCTATGGCAAAAGCTTTTCCAACAATCAGCCCTTCCAGCTTTGAAGTTTGTGTGGGTCATGTGCCAAAGCAAGATTATCAACTCTTATAACAAAACATGTCAGGTTCACAGTGTACATAGGATTATATTGCAAACCTCCTTTCATGTGACATTTTCCTTCCTCTGGGAATTGTAACTATTGAAGAGACAGTAAAACATCACAGCCATCATGTTCTTCTTTTAGTAATTTATGCCAGGTACAGTGATACATTCAGAAAGAAGGAAGAAACTGAGGAGACTGGAACAATGCTTAGCTTTGAACCAAAATCAGCTCTAAATTATTTCCAGTTTTACTTGTCATAGGGGTAGTTACCATTTTTCTTTCAATAAATCCAGTAAGGACAGCAACAATTTATGCCTTCTAAAGAGATGCATACAGTATAACTGCATACAATATTTGAGAGAGCACTTTGACCAAAGAGGTGGTAGAAAGGTTGTAACTATAAGCCCTCTTGCTCTACTGAGGTTGCACCTGGAAATGCATTGATCTGACAGAGTAGCTCTAAAATTGTGATAAGTAAATCCATCCCACTGAACTGTTCAGCAGCTATCTCCCGCCTGGGCCTGCTAATTTCATTACAGATGAACAAGGTCAGGTTGCCTGGGATGCTGAAAGCATCCTGGACAGACTGGTAAATGGTTGAGCTGTATTTTCTAATATTTAATACATTTTGGTTTTCTATTTTCTCCTCACTTTTGGCTTGATCCAAGCCAAAAAGTGTCAATGGAAATACATCTACTAGCCAAAAGGTTCAGGACTAGACCTCTGAGAGACTTTACAATTCAGTGTTTTCAAAAAATACCGTAAGTAGAAGCCACAGGGAGTCTGAAATATTCTTATGACAACTGATAATCCAGAACAGGAAAAAACTGTAAGGACAATTCACCATTCAGCATAACATACTTTTCTCTGTTAAAAAGGAAAGTTATTTTTTTTCCTCTGCAAATGAGACAATATGATGGGGAAATTAAATTAAATGGTGATGTTATTCCCCTGGGGCAAAACAATTCTATTCAATAAATTAATTTTACATCAGTAGCTCTTTCCTTTCTTGAAACTGACGGTAATAACCTGACAGCTTAAAGCTTTAATAAACTTCAAGAACTAGGAGACTGTCCTTCCACCAAAAAAAAAAAAAAAAAAAAAAAAAAAAAAAAAGAAAAAAAAAAAGCCAAATGTATCTCAGGTATTAGAGTCTTTCCTTGTTCATTGTAGCATAAAAGTCCTCTAAATTCAATTCTACTTAGTGTATTATTTGATGAACCAGACCACTTAAGATAGCTTTTGACAGCATGCAGTTTTAGTATCTTAATGTTCCCATTCTTCAGAAGATACTCAAAACCTCAATGACATTTCCCATTAGGTGGCTCTAAGTAAATATTACACGAAAAGGGCAAACACATGGAGGAGAAGTATTCTGTCTCAGACAGGCCTGTTTGTTAAAAAAGAATGAGTCAATCTGTACAGGCTGCTGTGTGAATTAAGCCAGATGAGTTTATATATCCAGTTATCTTCAAGGGTTAGGAGATCTCTCATCACCAGCATTTGAATTTGAAATGAAATACATTATAGTTTTAAACATAGCATCTTTCTTTCTTTCTTTCTTTCTCTTTCTTTCTTTCTTTCTTTCTTTCTTTCTTTCTTTCTTTCTTTCTTTCTTTCTTTCTTTCTTTCTTTCTTTTCTTTCTTCTTCCTTTATGCACTTCCTTCCTTCCTTCCTTCCGCACTTCCTTCCACGCTTCCTTCCTTCCTTTTTCTCTTCCTTCCATCTTTCATCCTTCCATCCTCCTGTCGTTCTGCCAATCCTTACTTCCTTCCTGTTTAAAATTTTAAAATGGACATCATGACAAATGGAGTCTATCCACCAATAAACCCATATGTTCAGAACCCTGTGACTGTAGTTCAGTGTCTTCACTTTTCTACACGAGATCTTGAGCAGATGCTGCTATGTCTTCTGAATAACTGCAAGGGGAAATAAAGGACTTGGACTTTCTTCTTCCCTCTTTTTATTTTTAATTCTTGAAGTCAGCCCGCAAGTGCAAATATTAACCCCCAACCCCAGAATAAGTCATCTCTTTTATCATTCTTCTCATAAAAACTTTATGTTTCTCTGAAAGTATTTTACAACTGTGACAGAAAGCACTGTGACAGATTCCGGTAGGAGACGACCAGGAGAGAGGCTGGGAAGTCAGCCAGAAATTAAGAATGATTCCCCTTTTGCACCCGCTCTGGTGTATGACATCATCCCTTGCACTTCGATGCCTCCATACAAAGGCTTGGGATAACAAGCCAAACATATTGTGCCAAATATCTTTGCTATTATTACAATTTTTCATTTGGGTATGATTCTGATAAATGATTTGTAAATGCAAAAAGGCCATTAAATGGAATAACAGGGAGTTACTCAATTCTTCAGCTGCACTGAGTAGTTCCAATTAGAGTCTGAAGGAGGAATATTGCCTTTCTATCAGTCAAGCCTGTGACACAACACATATCCCTGAGGTCATGGGTCCTGGATACTCAAAGAAAGATGTCACTTGCATTCTGAAATAGATTATAGAGGTTTGCTAATCAGTAAAAATAGCAGTCTCTCTAAAGCATTCATTGGGTAGTTGGGCAGAAAGGGCATTTTAATAGCCTAAACTGAGGGCCTTAGAGCACTGTCATTATTCAAAGGATATTTTTGAATACTGAGTAATTAAGTTAAATATTTTTTAGTTATTTCTCAGTTATTTCTCTTTCAAATATTGAACATAACTTCAATTAGGTGAACGCTTTCTTTTCCCATGCTCACAACAACTTATTTGAGGATGCAGCAGCAGACTGTTAAAAAAAGATGACAACCTAAAAGAGTACAACTTTAAGGACAGGACATATTTTTGTTGAAGACTGGGAGAGGTGTTTGCCATGCCCTCCCCTCCTCACTGCTCTCAGTGAGCCCTACATAAATTTAGGAGACATAGCATCAAACAGAACTAAAGGTTTTGGTCTAAATGCTGAAAGGTACAGTGCAAATGCTGCGGATGGGTCAGCACGAAAAGAGGGACACTAAGGTTTGGGGGTTTTTGGAAGTTGCTCAGTGCTTTGTCAAACTGAGGCCTTGGTAAAGAGTTTGTGCAATACAGGACTCCTGTTGTCATCGTTGTAGTCAGTGGAAACCCTTTCCCCAAGCTGAGCATAGCTGGACTCCTTACAGCTAACTCAGACTTAACTGGCAGTCCTTCCTGAAGTTATGAGGAGGCATGTTTGCATATCTGCAAGTGCAGTTAGCACCCCAGACATAAAAAGCCAAGAATGGAATACGTTCTGGTAAATTCTCTATTCAATTCTACTGAAAATATTGATTTAAATTGATTCCCTGCCTCTACTGTTTTTCACTGAAAACAAACAAGAGGTCATTTTTGAGCCCTGAGGCCTATGAGCTTTGGTAATTATGGAAATTTTTTTTTAAAGACTCAAAAAAGTAAATTGACTATGGTCAGGCAAGTTTATTAAAACCTGTATTAATAATATCCTAAATTCAGCCCTATTACTCAGCAAGTCACTGGATCTGGAACACAATCTTAGCCATTCTTACAAGGTCACCCAGGTAATTTCCTTTGACATATGGCAGCAATTCGGCCTCCATTTCTTTTCCCACCAGGCTTATTTAACATACATATCAGAGATGTGATTCTTTTATAGTACTATTGGCATAATGATAATGTCTTTATAATAATAGTGATTTTATACTTTATTAAAAACATTAATAGGGAATTACTGTTCCTATGAAAACAGCAAAGAAAAAGAATTAATTATATGCTTTCATTCTGTAAATTCCATCTTTTGGCATCAAAATAAATGCAATTACAATTTATTTTTAAATACACCAAATTTCACATCAAACTAACCAAATAATTATGATTGCTTAATGAACATGAGAATGGTGTATCTTTGACAGCACAGTGTTTATTGTTGATTCCCATTTTCATATCTATTTAAGATGTAGTATTAAGATATATCCATTAAATGTGGAAAAAAAAATTAGAACATTTTTTATGCATTTTGCATAACAACATTAGCTGTTGGGTTCTTTTAAAACCTGTATTTTGGAAACACGTTTACATCTGAAAGAGTCTAAGTAGAGAAGAACTGTCCAATTTCCCTCAACCTATCTATTGATGTGTTTGAGAACCCCCAAGAGGCAGCTTGGTTTTGCCTTGCAGACACCCTCCATGCCCCAGGTTTACAACCTCCCTCCAACAGTAAGTGTTCCTTCTCAGTTTTCAGGATGAAAAAAGCAGTTTTCCCCTTTCACACTGGGCGTTTGGTGTGGTCCAGCATCTTCATCTCCCGGTCCTCAATCCACTCTTCACCTGCTCACTGGTTTTCCTATTGGGTGAGGAGCAAAGGCTTTGTGGAGATTGCAGGCCCATTAGAGAAGTTGTGGGATAAGGCTGGAAGAGCTGATGCCTTGACAGTTTGAGAAAGAGAGGGAAGATATACCCATATAAGTGTTTAAGAAATGATGTTTCACGAAAATTTCATGAAATTGAAACATTTCATGCCAATGTCATGAAACTGTGGGAAGTGACAATACACCTGAAGGCTGTGCTGCCATTGAGTGGGACCTTGGGCTGGACAGCCAGGCAGAGAGGAATTTAATGAGGTTCAACATGGGCGAGTGTAGGGTCCTGCCCCTGGGGAGGGATAACCCCTAATCCCACTATGTGTTTGGGGCTGACCTCCTACAGAGCAGCTCTGCAGAGATGGACTTGGCAGGACAAGGAAGACAAGGAGCCACTGGAGAGAATCCAGCATAAGACCCAAAAAAGGAACTGGGCCAGTTTAGTGGTGCCCAGTGAAAGGATGAGGAGCAATGGCCATAAACTAAAACACAAGAAATTCTACCTCAACATGAGGAAGAACTTCTTCACATTGAGGATGGCAGAGTCCTGGAACAGGCTGCTCAGGACACGTTACCATTCTCTCTTGAAACAGAGATGAAAGAGGGAGAAAAGGATGTGTGCTCTTCAACGGTGGGATTCATCTCACTTAACTTTAGACATCTAAAAATTATTCATCTCAGTTAGTGAGCTGTGACTACCCTCAAGTGAGAGGTAGCAGAGAGAAATAGGTGCACCTGAAATGCATTCATCCTTCCTACCTCAAAAGATGAATTACTCTTTGGAATTACCTGTTTCTCTCCATTGATTATAAAGGGGAACATGAAGTAAATAACTCAGATAACTGACTTCTAGACATCTGAAAGTTAGGAACTATGAATCTCTTCCCTTCTTTAGCCCTGAGAAGGACAGAATTTCACTCTCTGAACTTTGAATGAAAATGGTACCCAAGGCCTGGTTGCATTGCAGTTGAAGATTTTCCAGTAATTGCTGTTAAGTTGAAATTTGAGATGTTTTATGTATAAATTATTAAAAATAATTAAATAATTGAGGGGCATACAAAACAGTACTAGTACCCCTGGAAAACCTTGTGCAGTGAAAAATCTTTCCAGATTTAATTTTACTGTTCTAGATTAGCTAATTCACTAATAATAAGAGTAGTACTTCACAGCTCTATAATGATCTAAAAGTAATTGATTCCGTAAGTCTTAGGACCTTGAAAGTCCTTGAAAGATTTAAATTAAAAATGAATTATTTTTGACTGTGATAAAAGTATGGTTCTGACTATATTCCCAAAGTGTGTGCACTGAATTTAGTTTTCAAGACTGGTTAGGGTAGAACTTTTTGTCTTCTGAATTGGAGTCATAAATTTATTAAGAAAAAAAGGTACCATCATTCTGATCAGTATCTTCATGGTAACAGTATTTCATGATAGTATAAAAGATCATTGCTCAGTTTCTTTTTTTGAATTGGACAGATTTAAATAACAGCTTTCATGAAAGGCTTCAAATCCTAATGCTATAAGGTGCATGGGAGGAAGTAAATTTTTAAGGGTGGTTACTGCAACTGAATTAATCATTGGGCTGGAATGCCAAAAGGAATGTCTCAGAATTCCTCCACTTCGTTAAAAATGTGTTTAAATCTTAGCCTACAAATGCTAATCCATAGACATGGCAGCATTCATTCTGATTTTTACAATGTGTGGTTTCATTCTCCATTTTATTCCACCTTATTAAAAAAAGAGAAACAAATTATCAAAGTGAAATATATGTGTGCTTCTATATGTAATAGTAACCAGCAACTATTAACTGAAAGGTTTTGTGCTGTGCCTACTCAATTACAAATTATTACAATGAAATAATGCACATCAATAGAATCTGGATGTTTAAATTTGTGTGCTGAGATATGTCCAGAAAGAAGAATTTGAGGAGTTTTGTTTGCTAGAGCTTTTTGTTTATTTACTGTTTTTACTGGATAAAGAGGATCTTCTGTTGGTTATTTTGGAAACATTTAGTCAAAGAGGAACATTTGGCAGCAAAAACTCACTCTAAATTTATCAATATATATATTTGGACAAACATTTCCAGATGGTTTTCTGGGTCTTGGACTTTCACAAAGCTACACAAAACAAACACTTGTCTTTATGAAATATGCTAGCTATGAAAGGTTATTTTTTCCAGTCACTGAAGTGATGTTTTTAGTCAATCTTGATCTGGTAAAACAAAACAAAAAAATCCCTCCAGCAAGCTGAAATTACACTATTTAGTGTTTATACAGAGCAGGGAGGCAAGTCTGTCCCAGGTATTTGCAGTTTTTAAGGGCTCTGCAGTCTTTATCTTACCTATCAAGATAAATTTGCAGTAATTTTCTTGTCTAGTTACCCATTCTCCAAGTCTGAGTTGTATGTTCTCATATATATAGGTACTAATGAGATTACTGTGAAAGAGGATAAAGTTGGCATCAGACCCTGCAGCTCTGTAGGGCTGTCTATGTGATTTTGGAACCCCTGTGACATGGACTTGGATGCTTAGACTCACCACTGAGAGTAAAACACTTCATCATTAATCTGTTGGGAGGAATTAGAAGTGGCAGAGCTGGACAAACTGAACAACAGTATGGATGAATTTACAGGAATCAAGTTTACTGACTTAAAAATAAAATTCATGCTTTAAAAGCTTACAGGGAAAAGCACCTTACTCCATCAAATTAAGTTCAGGTGTTTTTCATGATCAGTAGTTATGATACAGAGTACAATCTGTAAAGCTCTTCCACATCTCTCCAGCAGCCTGTCATATCACACTCTGTTATGCCACTCAAAGGCTTCACCTTTTCTGGTATTTATTGTACAAAATTATGGTGTTTTTAGCACCTGGTCACACAACTTCCAGGTATTTTTCATTCTCTCTGCCATCTGTAATATCTCTGAGCTCTTGGTCTATGAAGTCTGTAGTGTGCAGTTAAAGACAAGGCTCTGTTAGAGTACCTTGCAGTTTTTGTTATGCTGCTGTTAGAAGTTGCACAGTGAGGACTGAAAGGCTAAGGTTCCTACTTCACTCTGCCAACATACCTTCAGTCTTGTTATCCTTGACTTGAGCTTTTCTTAGCACAAGTTATTGATTGTACCCAGTCATGCTAATTTGTGTTTCTGACATTGAACTGAATATAACAAAATAACAGAACCTTCTTCGGTCAAGCCATGAGAAAGAAATTAAACTTGGGTTCTTGACACAATATAATAGAACTGAACTGGTGTCTGGCATAACCTTGCGGAAAAATTCATATAGTTTGTTTAAATTTCTTTACATTTTTGTTATAGGGGAGATAATGATGAGACCTCATACTACAAATTGTTTCTTGAGATCAAACTATTAATTGATAAAAGCTTTGAGAGAACGCTTCTATAGAAGTTTTAAGAAGATTAATTCATTTTGATTTCTGAAATTAACCAGTAAATATTAATCACCAGTCCCTTATTTAAGACAAGGAAAAAAGTTACAGTTTTAGGAAATGTAGCAGTTTGTGTTTAGAAAAAGATTGAGCAAAAATATAGATTTTAAATGAAATCTTTGAAAGCAAAAGTAATATGCCTTCACATTCCTAAAAGTATGTCAACAATTTAATCTAACTGACTTGGCTGTGCCTACAGGACTAGTTTAGCTTTCAGTCCTTCACTGTACACATTTATTGTCATTAACACAAATTTTCAGACAAGAAAATCAGAAGATTTGAGCTCTTTCTAAAAGTGTTCATAAATTTTGGATAATGGAATAGTAGGATGTCAGACTGAATTCTCAAACCAAGATAACTATATATTTCTGGAGCACATTATAAAGTAAGTCTCATTTGAGACTTACTCATTTGGCTCATTTGAGGATGTACAGAAGAGAAATCAGTGGAATTCAAACCTTGTTATTTCCTGGTCTGTGCTGACAAGGCTGTGATTAGTATGAAAACAAGGCTTGTTCTAACAAAAACATATAATACCGACAGAATGAGCTCTGGATGGCACTTACAGGAACCTCAGGTTCAGGATTTAGAGAACTTTTTATTACTTTATGTGGATTTCCTTTGATATTGTGCTACAAATCCCGAAGATATTTCCTGTGGCTTTGAATTGATTTCAATCACTTTTAGATTCATATTTAGGAACTATTATTGGTAAATACAATCCAAAGAAATTAGCAAGAATAACAATCAGTGAGAACTAACCTGGAGAATAATGGTTGAAGTAAAGCTACAAAAACATTAAGACAATCAGGGCAAAGGGAAAAGGACAAAAAATAAAAAATAATTTGGAAGCTGAAAATAACACTAGATTTTATCTTCTGATTTATGACTGAATCAAGGAATATATTGTGATCTTTTATAATCATGAGTGAAATTTTCCCTCCAAAAGTAATCTCATCCATTTTTCTGCTAGAACTACTTGCACAAAAGGCTTCTCACAAGTGTGAGAAATGAGTTCAAACTTACTGGCCCATATCACTGGAGGAGAAAAAAACCCTGGATTCTTACTTGAGAGCAAATGCATCTGTTCTCTTCATGCCTGGATGTGAGCTGTCTGAGGACATGAGCTTAAGTAGCAAAACTACAAGACCTAACACTGATTACACTAATCCTCCTGAAATCCATGGTGACTTGCCTAGCATCCTGTACATGTTTCAAATAAAACAGTGAACTGAGAAAACTTTAGGCTTGCCAATCCTGTAATATATTTAGGTGCATTTCCCAATACCTCTGATCTTTCAGAAGAAAAAAAATCACCTTCTTGACACATCAAAAAGCAACACAAGACCAAAAGATGACACATTTGATTCTGAGATGTATGTTGTGTTTACTTGGATTTTGTAAAAGACTCAGTGGATGATATGGAAGAAATTAAAATATATAGGAGCAGCATTTGCAGGTGTGAGCACTTGAACTGTAGTAAAAATATATGGTTCTCTATAGCATAGAGAGGTGGCTACAGAGAGCAGTATGTCACTGAAACCATCTATCAGAGACTTGTTTGCATGTGTGGGTCTCTGAGTGTGAGGAAACTGGGACATCAGGTGATCCAGGGACCAGATACTGCTTAAACCAGGTGTTTAGGGCCAGTTCCTAGAGACATCCTGTGTGAGTATGCATGTGTGTGTGTCTGTCTGTGAGTGAGGGGCTCCGTACTGGCAGTTGGACTGGGGCTGTGGTCCCAGGGGTCTCCTATGTGCAGGAGCCAGCAACTGAGTAGACCAGGACCCAGTGGCAGCTACCAGACAGACCCTCTGCTGTCGTGTACTGCATGTATTCATATGGAGTTTTCAGTGCCTTTCTTTCTGCTCAGGCAGAGAGGAGAGCAGGATGAGGTCAGCAGTGCTGTTTGCGACTGCACGAGTGCAATGTTTTCTGTCTGGGATGCTCCATGGGGCTGTGTGTGCACTTATACATGCCCAGGGTGGATGTGTGTGTGCACCCACTGGGAATACGTGCTCAGACTCGCTACTGGCTGCACCTGGGGGCAGAGAGCTCACCTCTCCCTTATCAGCTTGCTGGGTGCACTAACCCCATACACTGTGGTGGCTCTGCTCCTCATACAGCCCTGCAGCGAGAGTGCCTGAGGTTCAGTGGAATAAATTATGAGCCTGAAGTTATAAAACATAGTGGCTGACTGCAAAAATAGCCCTGAAATACACATGTATTTGTTTATCCTTATAATACTGCTTCAAATATAAGTTCTAAATGGTGAAATCTGACCTATTTCCATTTGGGGTATGTCAAAAGCAGGTGCTGTTTATGTACGTGTCCTTATAGCAACATTCATTTCCTCAATGAATTTCATTGTTGCCTCTTGTAAAATAGGGATAATAGCATTAATTTCTTTAGGAAAATCCCTCCTCAGTATTTTCATTGATTGCTGGACTAAAATTTCTTCAGAAAACTAAAGAACAGAACAAAACAAAACAAAAGCCCGAAAAAGAAACAAACAAAGAAACCAAAACCAAAAATTCACCAAAAACCAAACAATAACAGCAACAAAAACCCAAACAAAAAAACAAAGCAAAAAAAACCCAAAAATCCTATATAAAGCCCATCATGTGTAATGTTGCTGCAATGGTTTTCATTTAGAATAATATAAAAGAAAGAGTAAACTTGACATATCCTTTTCTTACTTGAGTTTTTCACGCCATCCTCTATGCAAGAATCATGTATGTAGCATTTGTTCTGTAATGTATTTCTGTCTGCAGTCATACAGCAATACAGAAGAACAGAGTTACAGGTTTATTTCCAACTTTCAAATGTTTCTTGGTTCACAAATACTCCACAGATTACAGGTGGGGAAATGTTGCTTGAAAACAGTTTGAGATCTTGTGATGGAAGCAAAGTAGTACCACCAGCAAAGAAGATAGCTGCAAACATCACGGGTGCTTTGGCTATGAATTCACACCCTGTAGGCAAAACCAACCTTGCTTCTTTGGCATAAAAGCATTGTTTTAGTCTCAAACAAAAATCTCTTTTGTAGCAGCAAAAAGTAAATTTTAAAAATGTATTATTAAAAATTCTATTGAATTGAACATTAACATTTCTGAAGAGACCAAAACCTCCTCTGCAACAATGAGAAAATACTCAGCATTGCCCTCAGTTCCCTTTGAGATTAGCAGGAGTTTAGCCCAATATTTTCAGGGAAGCAGAGGTAGGGCAGAGCTGAAAACTTTCCAAAATTCCCTCTCAACTCTCTTTTTCCCATGTGTAGTCCCAAAAGAGAACAAACAAAACAGAAAGAAAGAAAGATCCCCAACAGTCTCTGAACTGTTTCCCTGCTTCCTGCCGTTCGTGAAGAACTGCATGGCCTCATAAATTCTGTGGTCAGAGACAAATTCCTTGAATTTCTTCCACTGTGCAATCACTGGGGAGCCACAGCATGCCAACAGTCTGCTGAGGGATGGTCCACACACAATCAATGGGGAGTTTTGTGTTTGGGAGCTGGTGGCAGAACGTACCCCACAGATCTGCCATAAACCCATTGCTCTGTGGCATCCAAATAGTTTGTTATATTTATGTACCAGCTGGGACTAATGACTAGGTCTTTGAGATCTTGGTTATTATATGAGTCATGACCTAGTGAGCTAAGCAGAGGACTAGGACAGCAATATTGAAGATCTAAGCTCAGCTTTGCACTTGCTTTTCTCTTAGGGTCAAATAAATAAACAAGTTTTTCTTAAATTAAGGAAAAGACAGGGATTGCTATTGGAAGTATTGGTTTACATTATGCCATTACAATCTTAAGGTCATACAATTATGCATACTGTTACCATTCCTTTCTTTTGTTTTTTAAGTAGCAAAGTGGTGGAAGGGCTTGGAAACAACTCACTTTAAGAGAAAGTTTGGGCAATCTGTTTAAGACAGGAGCAGTGGTAAATCCAGTATATATCTATGAAAAAACCCACAACCGTAAACACTCTTTCTCCTCTTCTCCTCCATGGCACAAAATATAAAAAATGAAACAAAGAAAATTTTGAAGTCATTAAAAAGGGAACGTTTTAAAGCTTAACAAAACCCTCAGCTGTGGAACTCTATGGGATATTGTTGAACCAAAGTGTTAGCACAAATGGAATGGCATGAATATGATTGCAGATCCACTACAGCTTAACAGCTGTTCTGTAAGTGGACAGAAATAAAATACTTTCACATGAACAGCTAAAACCAATAGATTCATGCAAAATGGTGGGTTTTTTAGACATGATATCTAATTAGATAAATTGTATGCCACTTTCCTAGGAATGGAGTGCAGTTTTTGTGTCACAAAGACATAATACTATAAACATTTTGTAATAATATAATACAATAAAATCACATCATATAACATCACACAACAAGCACAGTATCATATAAAAGTCTTTCATGAGTCTTCTAAGAATTTCTGTGAGAAGAAAAATATAATCTTTTAAGGAAGGTTCATCTTTCATACAGACATCACCTCTGAATTTCATTGTTTTAATTTTCAGTAATGTCAGTCCAAACTGACAGGGAGACTAGAAACAAGAAACATAATTAGATTAAAGTATACTGAAGAGGGGTGGTTCTTCAGAATTCAAAAACCAATGGTAGAGACCAGAAATTAAGATCAATACACAATGAAGAATTAGAGGCAAGAAATATGGCTAAATGTAAGAGGTTTTAAAATAAAAAACTGAGTATTGATGGGGAATAGAAATCAGATAAGAAGAGAGAAGCGACAAAACAGAATGATTAAGAGAATTGACATGCTTAAAGAAAACAAGGAATTTAATAATTTAAATATCTACTGTCAAAAGAATAAAAAAGGACAAGTGAAAGAAAATAAATGAGTAAAGCAAAAGTCAAATCAAACAAAGGAACTGTGATCAAATAAAAATGGCAGCTGAGTTTGGATTTCTAAAAGTTCAACACAGAACATTACACTCCTTTTGTCTTCTTGTTTCTTTGTGTTTAGTAACACAATCAGAGAAGTCACTTATTTAATTACAGTCTCCTTGCCTTCACTACTCACATAATTTCTATGTTTGGTAAGAATTGCCTATGGGATCTCAAGCAAATCACTTAACTCTTCTCTCACCTCAGCTCCCTCATCTGAAAACAGTGAATATAAAGTGTCTCCTTTTCTTCCGAGAGTTTATTTTTAATTTTTATTCTATTTTCTTTAGCAACAAACCTTGTTTGAACACCTGATAATTTTTGCAACTGCTCCATGCAAGCCTGTGAGCCAGAGGGGCTTTGTTTTCTGTTCTCCTCATTGCTACTCATTTCTTGCATGATTTCGGAGAGGTCACTTAACCTCTGTGGGCTTCTGCTTCCCCACTCATGTGGTGGGATAATACTGACCTACCTCAGAGAGGGATGTGAGGCTAAATTAGTGTTTAGAAAGGACTGCTGAAGTACAAGGTGTAAAGTATTATTATGCTGAGTGCTTCACCGGTGAGAAACTAACCTCGCGACTGAAAATCAGTTTAATATGTGAAGCTCTAGCAGCTAGCATGGATTTGCTGATGAGAAGGGTGGCTGCCCTTGAGAATGGAAAAACACAGTCCCACATTGCTCTGGCCACATTCACTTTGCTTACTCAAGAGCAGACAATGACAGGCAGGGGCTAGAGGGGGAAGGAGGAGGGGAGGATTTAAAGTTAATCTTGCCATGCGACTGTGTACAAGAATTACTGTCAGTACAGAAAACTGACACAAGGTAGGGAATGAATCCAAAAGACATAAGCTAAAAATGTGAACAAGGAAGAAGATTTGATTTTTCTTTTCCTTTTTATTTTTTTTTCCTCTTTGTTTTATTTGGTGCAGCAATCTAGACCTCCTCCACTGCTCCCTCCCATCCCCCTTCCCCTGGGAAAAAAAGAGGAGAACTCTTATTAACCAGTGCCTCTTTCTCCTTTGAGTAGGGAAATGCTTCAACACTAAGTCACTTAAGTGTAGGTTACTGTGCAGCCATACTGCTCCCTGTGAATTATGTATGGCTATTCAAAGCAGATATTAGACTCTGTGTGCAGATACCACTGTACATATTAGAAAGCTCCAAATAAGGATACCTCTGGTGAGGTTAAAAAAAAGTCACAGCTCAGACATATTTATGGAAAAGAAGATGTATTGAAGTAGCTGAACTAATAGATCAATGCACCAAAGTTTATGGGTAGAAGTCAGCTGTCACAGGCATGGTTAAGGGAGTTATAATATTCCAGTGAAGTCCCAAGCTTAAAATAAAATAATAAAAAAAAAAGATTAAAATTGCTCTGTCACTTAATTGATAGACCAAACCTGAATCAATCACTCCTGATTGCTGGCCAGCTCTCACATTCACCATATGTCTCTGGATTTCTAAACTCAAATATAAACCTTTTCATCACAGGCAGGTTTGAACACAACAAAACCTTAACAGTGAAATTTCCTTTGAAAAGAAAGGCAGATGAAGAAGCAGAGATTCTTATTCTTCCACTATCATTCATACAAATAGCTCTCTTGAATCACTGTAGAAAGACAGGTACTTGAAAAGCAGAATCTGGCTCTGAATATCTATATGTATGGTAACAGGGACACTCCTTGTAAAAACTACACTGTGTCCTCTGAGCATGTGTGTGATCTCTGTAGGAGCTCCATGCTGTACAACCCCCCTACCAAAAGGGGCCATATTATGAGTCATCCAGGAAGAAAATTGAACAGACCTCTTGTCCTTCCCTTCCTCTCAGCTCCCACAGCATAATCGTATCCCGTTCCCTCTCCTCCAAGCAAGTTACCTTTCTGTCCATCCGAAAGAAACCAACAAGCAAAACAGTTTTAACACAGAAAGAGCCCTGTACACAGGTTTATCTTCATCCATGCAAATGTACATTCATGTCTATATGCCTAGATATACACACATATGCACATATGTATATGTATGTGTATGTATATATAATGTGTATTTCCATATACACACACATGCACATATGTATATGTGTATGTGTATGTATATATAATGTGTGTTTCCATGTGTATTTCTGTGTGTATACATATAATGTGTTTCCATGTGTATTTCTGTGCGTATGCAGTGAATACAGACAAAGTAGCAGCAACCTCTGCTGGGGGTAAGTTGTGAAGAACCAGGAGCAATGGTTAAATGGTCCACAGGGTGGAAGAACCTCTAAAACATGCTCTGCTGCTGCAAAATTCATAATGTGAAACCACAGATAACAGATGGGCAAATGCTTCCATGTAGCTTTTTCTTAGCCTCGCAAAAATAATTTGAGAATAACTGAAATATGATGGTTAGCACAGTAACTGCCTATAAAAATGTGATTTCTGCAGTGCAGCTACGTGTGGAATTACATGGCAATCTCTGATACAGAGTCAGAGGTAGTGCTCTACATATAAGAATGCATTCAACACCCTAGAAAAGTAAATTTGATCTGTCAGTAGCAAACTCTTCCTTCTTGTCTTAACATGCACCATGCTTCGCACCTCTGGTTTGATCAGATTCAACTATTACCTTTGTAGGGCATGTACATACAATAAATGTATATTAATCTATTTCCCTAAAACTTCCCTGTAGGAAGGGATAGTTACCATACCCTTTATTATGCTATCATATAAATAGATAATAACCACTCTGAGTGTATAATCTGATATGCAGCAGGCAAACTGTAGGCAGAGATGAAGTAGGCAGCCAAGACCTCTCACTCTCCCATTAGTTTTCCCTGTGCCTAGGCCCGGCAGATCCATAACAATTGGTGTTCCCATGAAGTCCTGTAATTTGTGCAGCAGAGACGATGCAGTGGCAGCCCACATCCCCAACATTTCTGCCACCTTGGAGAACCCAGCCTGGCCCCACGGGGCTGCACCTGGGCTCTTTGCTCTGAGCCTGCCCACATCATCTTCCTCACTGGGACAAGATTAGCCTGCTTTGGTGTGGCTCCAGAGTCTTGTCTTTGGGGGAGCAAAAATTCAAGTTTGCAGTAGTGCTGGTAATTTTGAGACACATCCAAATATATATTTCCAGGTCCAGAGTCATAAGCCATTCCGGTGAAAATTTCACATAAATTAAGAAAAAATAATTAGCATTTTCTGTTCTGTTTTTGGAAGCATGTCACTCCAGACCTGAGAAAATGCTGTCTTTTTTGAGCGTGATGTTCTTTTTAATATACTCAGTGAACTTTAATATACAAAAACTTCAGCTGCTAATTCAAGATAATCTAGGTTTTCTCCTGGCAAAATTGAAGTAAATATAAATCACTTCCCCTGATGATTTTTACAATATTTATTCATGGACCCTTCAGTATGAAGCACTTTGATTAAACAATTTAGCAAAAGCACAGCAAACCCACCTGCTGTATGCAGAACAAGAACTGAGCATCTCCAAGGTTGTTAGGAGCTATTATATGCGTATGAAAAAGATACTTTACACTTGCAGCCAGAGATCTGGAAAAGTGACAGCTATACAAATATACATGAGCAAAACACAACGGCATGGGAAATTATCTATTCCCAGCCTTTTCTGTATGCTTTACAAAAGTGGAAAGTTTTTGAGATTATCTACAGTAATTAGGAGTCCCCGGTTGTGTTTACATGGTTAGCAAGTGTAAAATATGATGACCTGCTGAGGATTTGCAAACAGCTAAGTTATAATGATGGATCGTGGTGAGAGGACATGTAAGATTTCCCAGACTTCTGCTGGGAATACTTCAAAAGTAAAGCACGTTGTTTTCCCTTGGGGTTTATAACGCCTCTTTGACTTAATCAGCTTGCCTTTTTGCTCTCAAGGAGAAATTTCTCCAATTTTACTCATCGGGAGAAATTACAACGTTCACAGTGTTATGGCGGTGATTTTTAAACTATCTTTTCTCCTGGGAGACATTGGCTAGGGTAACAAATCACTCCCCCATAACATTTGGTTCATTATTTTGTAAGAATACAATGTTTGAGGAGAGGATATTATATTTATATATGTGTGTGTCTATGTATGTATATTATACTTATGTAAGTACATGTTTATAAGCTTTATATGTATATATACATATGTCTTTATCGATAGATGCAAAATTCAGATAGTTTACAGAAGCAATTTACCTTTTATATTAAAAACATATGAACAAATAGTTATTTATTTCAAATTATATTAAATCATTAAAGGAAAATTTTGCATTTAATTTATATTCTTATAGTGCCCAAAAAATAAATTCCTTTTCTCCATGATGGGATAATTTATGCAAGCCATGCTCACTTATTTTATACAGTAACATTTGAGCAGAGCTATCAGTGACTATATGTTTGCTCTCGTGGCTCAGAGAAAGCAAGCAGGGGAATGAGTAATGCTTTATTACTGCCAAACCCTGCTCAAAAGTGACGAATACCCCTAGGCATATTTTGAAATGTTACTGTGGGATAGGGGGAGCTTTGCATGTCTCCCTGACAGACCCATATAAAGCAGAGTCGAGAGGTGAAGATGATTCAGGAGAGCTGCTTTGTAGCTTCAGGAAAAGCCATTCCCATCTTTGCTTATATTTCTGGCTAGTAGCAGATGAAAAATGAGAAAAAAACAAGATTCCAACATTTAAAAAATGGAATCCAAGTGCAACATTTGACTATAATATTCCATCTACAGTGTCCAGGACACCAGGCTTTTTTAGGTTTCTCATTTCTGGCACCAGGTAAGCCAGCCAGGATCTGGACTCTGCTCTAATATTTTTAGGCAGATACTCCTTTTCCCACCAAGCAGCTGGGGGTGATGGGCTATAAACCAAAGGTAAGATTTGTCTCACCTGGCTTTAGCTGTCTAAAAATTTAACTGTCACCAAGTTTAAAATAATCATTTAAACTTCAACTAATCATTCAAGCCCCTTCTATAATCCGTAGAGACAAATAGAGACCCAAGAGAGGGATTTTATCATATCTGAGATGCACATCTGAAAAAAATTTCCCCCCCTTCTTTGTGCCAGAATTGGAAATGGATCCTTACTTAAATTAGATAGCTAATTTTCTTGTTTAAAGCTAAGTGGAATGAAACTGGGACACAATGTATAGCGTCACGTTTTTGATTTTCCATGTTTAAACCTCCAGGGAGTACCCAGAGATTTACATTTTCCTTTATATTTTCATCATCTCCTTTTTACACCCCTTGGCCAATTTAGAGCTGAAAACTTACAGGAGTTGCTCTTCTTAGTCTTCTACACCTTCTCAGGAACAATTTTGTTATTTTATCTTTCAGCCTGCCGAGGTGAAACATTGCTCCAAACTTTTCTTTTTCCATGCCATGACAGTACTTCCTCTTGAGAAATCTGTACATTGCATGGCATTGAACATTTTTGGTCCTCAGTTTATTTTTCACTCTAATGACTGACTTTTAATTCACTTTAATTTGTGATTCCTTATGATAATTAAGGTTCTTCCATTTCACAAGTGGCTAGACTTTATGTTTGTATTGATTACATATGTAGGTTAATACACTATGCTTTTATTTAAACTATTACAGGTTTATGACAGGAAGGTAAAAGGTATAGTAGATAGAAAGATCTGTTTGGTTTTTATCTTTAGTTTTTTTCACAGCTTTCATAATATTTTCTTATTTCTGTGTGTGAGGGAAAATATTATAATCTTGATTTTTTTAAAGTGGTACTTAATGCTTCAGGTGTGCTGAAATATCACATACCACTTTTCATCAGGAACTTGCAGATTAACAAATATTGATGAGCTTCTGAAATTCCTATGAGACTACATGCATGCATGTTGTTTAATGAAGGTAAGGCACAAGGAGGTTCAACACATTTCTTCAACTTAAAGCTTTCTGAAGTAGATTACTTAATGTTTATGACTTGTGTACATGTCAGAAGATTTCAGAATATATTCTTACTCACTATCATACAAACGTATCCCGCATACTCAAAGGTTGATTGCATCTTAGTGGGGGGATTGCTGATGTTTCATAAACTGCATTCATACTTTTAACTATCTCTTTCATCATGAAGTGACTCATTGCCTTTAACTTTGTGAGAGATTCTCTCTTTGATATTCTTCTCTTATTTTGCATAAATTTGTTTTGCAGGAGTTTCTATCTGTGGTTTAACATTCTGTCATTGTCTGTCAGTTGCATTATTTTTATTACTATTCCAATGACACATTTTTGATTTTCCAGTCTCTCCAAACACTAAACTGTTTGCAGGTAGAAGCATGCTTTCAAAGCTATGAGTAAAGAACAGGGTGCAAACTCTTTTCATATTAATTAACCAAATATACAATTTGGAAATTTGCTTGTATATTATAAGGATTAGGTCCTCATTAATTAATTTAATAAGCTCTGCCTTTGATTCCAAACAGAATCAGTCTTGAAAAAATCCCCACACTTCCACAGCAGAGGAACCAGTAGCTACAGAAAAGAACATTGTCACCATTAGGATGTCAGCATCCATCATGATCATCACTCATTATGAGTGATAGAAGCTCAAGAAATACCCATTTTTAGAAGATATCCTTTGATATTCTCCAGTGGACATCTAGATCTCTACAAAAAGTTTAAAATTAATTAGCATTTTTTTGGGATATCTAATCTATTAAATCAAACTAAATGAGAACTATTTGTTTTAGTGTATTTTCTGTCAATCTCTTCTATGTACGTAAATGAGCATGACACTTACTCTCCTGGACTGAGACAATTTGGAAGTTTTAAACAGAAGCAGAATCAGTTTGTGGAAAGCCATATGGTCTCCTTATGATCTGCCATTAAACTAAATAACAGATTTACAGCCACAGATACAACAGCAACAGCAAAAAAAAAAAGTAAACCCCCATTTTTCACTTTTAAGTTGTATCTGCTCTGAGGATCTTTAATTTTTATTTTTATGTTTAGATTTTTTTCCAAAAGTAACAAAAGTGCTGTGGAATCCAAGAATGCTATTTGTGTGTCCTTCTCAATTAGCAGCAAGTGGTTATTGTTGAATGTCCATCAAGACAAAAAAAAAAAAAAAAAATCAGTCAGAAATCAGATTATCAGTTAGCAACCCATAGCTGTAACACATCAAATGTTTGGGAATTTCTCACTTCATGCCCTTCTATTTCTTCTCAGTTCTTTAAAGTGGCTGGAAGATGGAAAGAAGGAATATTCCTAAAAGGTCTTAACTTAATATCACATGAGGCAGAAAGGGAGAACTCATTCATCTAGTAATTTCTAGTAATTTCATCCAGTAATTTCTGCAATCTTCCCTCTTTGACTCAGACTGAGGCCAGTGACACTCTTGGGTAAATGCTGCCTCCCTGATGCTCAGTTTTCATATTAGGAAAATACCAGAGTCAGAGATGCCATGATTTTCACTGGAATTTTTTATGCTGGTTAGCTGTCCATGTTAATAAAAAAATTGTTGACAGTTTTCCATTTTCATTTGAATGGCTTCAGTTGCCATCCACAAGTTTATCTTCTGTCATAACCTACCCATTATTTTCTTCACATGGTTATGCCAATGTTATGTAAACAGGTAAACCTCAGGAGCTGAATTCCCCTGTGTCCCTCCTGGAAATATTAAGACAAAAAAAACAAATGTTTTCTGCAATTTTCTAATAACCCTTTTAAGGGTTTATATGTGAATGTTTTTCACTTCTGTAATAGTCTACTATCAAACTTACTCTTTCCTTACAGAAAAGTAGAACATTGTACATTTGTTAACTCTTCCCTGTTTATGAATATTCCTATTTCATTAGTCCATTTTACCACCACATTGCACTGGGAGCTCAGTATCTGCCGTCAGCTACAATAAACTGCAAATTTATTTTGGAGTCACCACATCAATGGCAAGGTCCTTCAGCCTGCACAGACATCCCTTCATAGAGCTGCACCTTTGTACTTCCCAGTATTAAGATGGAATTTGTTTGAACAAGGCACAGTTTGTTACACAACTCAGTTGACTTGGTATGACTGACATCTTCGTCATTATGAACCGCTTTGCCAACCTTTGTGTCACCTGCCAATTTTATCAGCAGCACTTTTATACTTACTTCCCAGCCCCTGGTGAAAATATTGAATGGTGCAAGGGGAAGCACTGATCTCCAAAGCACCCTGTTAAAACCAGTCCCTTCCAAACAACAATCTCATTGACAGCTACCTTTAGAGACCTACCAGTTTCTCACTTTTTAATCCTTATAACATGCACTGCTAATGCTTAGTACTAAAGTTCAGCTAGAAGATCATGTGTACCTGAGCTAAAAGCCTTATAAATGTCTACATTTATTTTTATGAGGTAATATGTGATTTTTTCCAAGTTAGATTTGTTTGATAGACTCTATTTCCTATAAAGCCATTCATATCTATTAATTCCTTATTAAATCCCACATAAGTTTTAACAGTATTTTTCCTGAGCTGATGTTAAGCTAATATATTACTATGATATATATAGCTCATGCCAAGCTATACATATGTCAAATAAGGCTGAACTGGAGGACTTGGTAAGAAAATAATCTTTATTTGATAGCTAGTCATAAGCATATCTCTGGAACTAGAGGGGCCATTTGTATTTTTAGATAGATAGAAAATGTACTCGTTGCTCATCCCTAACGTACCCCTTCAGAGATAATTTAGTGACAGCAAAAGTGACTCAGAAAGTGCATCATTGCTTCATCCCTTAAACTTTGTAAAGAACAGTGGATGATTACCCCTTTTTAGCATCCTAAGCTAACCCCTTCCCTCTCTTCAAGAGCCTTAAGAAGGTTAAAAGCCCACAATCCAGTTTTATAATTTGAGGGAAACCTTTGAGGACTGAAAGCTTTGCATCTGCTGGACTATAGCTTCCTTTAAGAAAGCTGTGCATCAGACGATTTACAGGACATTTCCTTCCAAGATTTGTAGTTATTTTCTAGTCTTCA
The DNA here is from genome assembly GCA_013396995.1 of Dicaeum eximium. NCBI lineage: Eukaryota > Metazoa > Chordata > Aves > Passeriformes > Dicaeidae > Dicaeum > Dicaeum eximium. Next base: position 1,441,427 of record VWZP01002415.1, on the reverse strand, counting down.
AATATGTTCTGTTAAAATTTTCTTCCTTAAATTTTTTTCCTGTGCTTTGGATGAATGATTTTCAAGATTGCATCATTCTTGGTAATTCCTTCTTGCCATTACTTTACACTTGACAACAGTCAACAAAACTCTGTAGAGCTTTTTAATTGTGTGCTCTGAAAATTTCACAGGCAAAGCGCCAGCCCCTTAATTGTGCTAATTATTATTCACGCAATAACGCCTATTAGTCTGCACTTTTTTTAAAGGGGTTCAATCTGCATTCAGATCTTGCTTGCTTGGCAGAATGTCATTATAGCGGCTTTCAAAATCTGGCAATCAGCCTAAGAAGAGACCATTTTTGCCACTGGGACTGCCTAATCCAGACATCATTATCGATCAAACTGATGCATGCCTGCCAAAATGGCTACAAGAAAAACAGGAATCTACTCTGCTCCAGTATCTCCAGCCCAAGTCTTCAAAAATTATAGGGAACGAAGTGTGAAATTATATTTACATGTGAAATCAAACATATACCTACAAGAAGAAGGGTAGAGTTCCAGAATTGCCTTTAGGGAGTGTCCTTTCAAAAACACACTAGAAGAACACTTTAGAAGAAAAGAGAAGACCACTGGAAGAATCTGGCTGTTTAAGTCAAGTCCCAGGTCTGGAACTGATAACAAGATATCAAATTATCAACTTATAAAGCTTAAACATCCTATCCTATCCTTCAGTCAGATATTTACAGATCCACTTCTGATTGATTTGACTATGAGGTAAAGGTACAGTTGCAAAAGTAACTGGGAGCATTAAGCTTCTCAAATAAACGTGATTCCTCAACAGCGAGACTTGCAGGAACAACACAGAAGCCATTACAATTTTTTATACACCATGGTATCATTGATGAAAATGGAGTTCACAATGCATAAAAGAATGAACTTGATGGATAAACACAGGGTTATTTGGAAATTTCATAGGCTATTTTTTATGTTGCTGAATAAGCAACTCCATGTGATCATTTATTAACATGAAGGATGTGAGATCAGATCTGCTTGTTAGCAGTTAACACATGATGTACAGCAGGTTGTGGCTCTAAGCAAGGCAGAATAGTAAAATAGGTGTAGAATTGCAGAATGGGGAGGGTTGGAAGGGACCAGAGCAGGTTATCTGGTCCAGTCTCCCTGCTCAAGCAGGCCCATCCTAGAGCACATGGCACAGGATTGTGTTTAGGCACAATTGAATATCTTGAATATCTTTGGTAAGGGACACTCTACAACCTTTCTGAGCAACCTGTTCCAGTGCTCAGTCACCTGCACAGTACAGAAGCTCTCCCTCATATTCAGATGAAACTTCCTAGCACCAGTTTCTGCCTGTTGCCTCTTGCCCCTTTGCTTGGCACCACCAAGCAGAGCCTGGCTCCATCCCCTTGGCACCTTTCCTTCAGATACTGACAGACAGTGATGAGGTCCCCTCTCAGTCATCTCTTCTCAAAGCTGAACAAGCCCAGCTCCCTCAGCCTCTCCCCACAAGAGAGATGCTCCACCCTTGTAGCCCTTTGCTAAACCCATCTCAGCACTCAGCATTCTGGATGCTCTTATACTGGGGAGCCCAGTATGTAATTTTGGTGGGGCACAGCTTGTGACAGACCTCCAACTAGACACTGTGCCACTGATTGCAACCCTCTGACATCTGCTGTTCAGCCAGTGCTCACTGTCTGACGTACAGTAAGTGCATGTTTGTCCTCACATGTGATTAAACTCCTGTGCAGCCTCACAATAAATCCACTAGCCACCTATTAAGGAACTCTTACAGACTGATGCACTGAACTGACCATCCAACAGCTGCAGAACAGAAGGAATGAAGTCAATGGAAAACTGAGTTTAGCAATGTTTGATTTCTCTTCCTATATGAATTTAGAAGTCAGGTGTCACGAGGACGTTCACCGACCTTAAGAAATTTTGATTAAAAAAGCAGCACTGAAAGGGGAGAGAAAATAAAATTTGAGGGATATGATGGAGAGGAAGAAAATATTTCTTTACCATTTTGTGGAAGACTGATAAAATAGTAGATAGAAAGAGAAATTTAGATTTTAGCTGAAGAAGAGATTTGTTGAATGCTAGTATAAACTGGAGAGAAGTTAGAAACTTCTGGCCAGTGAGAAGCTCCACTAATTTCTTCTAGATCCCAAGTGTTCTACAAGCTTCCCTACCATTAAAAAAATAATTCACTAATTATAAATACAATTTTAAAAATTTATTGGCCAAGAGTTGTCTGCATCCAAATTAATTTTGCAAATCTTCAATTTATATAAAATAAATTTTATATAAATTATAATTATAAAATCAATTATTTTATACTTCTGATACAAAATCATATCAGCATAAATAAAAGAGACAAGGATGCTGAAACTGAACAGGATTTTACTGATGAGAACTTTTTCACTGAAAAATGCTGATACATTGAGCTAAATGATTATTTGAGCTTATCAAGTTCCACAAAACTTTGACCAGGGAAAAGCTCTCAAGTCTAGAGGAAACCTGCTGATTAAAACCTGATAAAGACAGAAATGACTGCTTGCAGTAGAACAGCTACAATGTAATGCCTATTGTCTGAAGTATGAGTTTTGCAGAAAATCTCTGACCTAAATTTGCTGCATCTGTTTCTTTTTTCCTGAGTGTGAGGTAACAGAGCATGATGATGGAGACAAACACACATGAATTAGATAGTTTGGATTTGTGGGAATATTGAAGAGCCAGTGTCACACCCAGCTCTTGCTCAGTCTTAGCAGTGAATAGAAACAACAAGTTTTCAGATCATGCTTGGGAGCAGATGATGCAAATTTTGGTTGAGATGGATACTTACAGGTATCCCTTCTCCTTATATTCTGAAGTAGAAATAAAATAGTAAAGCCATGACATATTCCAGAAACTGGAACAGCCATTTTTCAGTTGGAATTGAAGCAAATTTATTTCTGTGTTTTTCAGCTTCTAGAACTAGTCTTGTCTGTTGCTGTCTTTAGTCTTCTCACACTGCTGATGCATGTTAAGTACTACTGTGTTTTGTGCCACTTCCAAGAGGGTCAGCAAGCCTCACATGCCCTCACATGGTGTCAGATGTTACTGTCTTTTCCTTCCCATTTTTTCACTACCCTGACACTTGTGCTTTACTCCCATTTTGGTTTCCTGGTGGGAAGTACAAGTCAAAATAAAGGAAAGAGGGAAACACTGGAAACAAATTTAAAAGGGTAGAGGAGGCTAAGGAGGGAAGTGATGGGTCAAAAAAAATCTCCAGAGTAAGCTCCATGTTGTCCTCAACACTCACAATTATCTATCTACATCACATTTGTCAAAAAATAGAATTAAGCAAACTTTCCTTAAACATATGGTCTAAAAAATTATGACATTTCAAACAGTAATACTTGTCTGCACTCTGTCATGTTTTATCCTACTGACACAATGGCACAACTAACCACTGACAACAAGGGAAGAGTCCTGCTTTGAGGACTTCTCCAGTGCTGGCATCAAAGTAACCTGTGATGCTCTAAATAGTATGACAAATGATTATATAAACCTTCTGAGTACCACGGGGATAAAAACTTGTTTATAATTCACCTCTGTTACTGGTTGCATGTATATTCAGTTACTATAGAAGGATCAGCCAATTCTACTTTTTCACACTTGCAGAGTACATGTCAGCAAGGCTATGCATTGAGTGTCAAGAGTGGGTTTAATTCTATATATGAGACCAAAAGTTTTGTCATCCACCCAGTAGATTTGATAAGATACCAAGTAAAGGAGGATCTAGCCATTTATTGTGATATTCTCTTGGAACCCACTGAAGTGTCAGGAAGGATCTTGTACCATTCCAAAAGCAAAGGGAAAGATTATGCCACCAAGCCTTTACATCAAATAAAGTTTGATGTTATTGACAAAATAAGACTGTTGAAAAGAAGGGAGAGTCTTGTATGAAGAGGTATATTTTCTACCAGTTTGTCCCAGTAATCATTGCCTTCTTAGCTGCAGGACTATTTTTTTATAGCTCTCTATCATTTTGCTTTGAAGATTCCAGGTTATATTATATTTATAGGCTTTTGAAAAATTGCACCCCTAAGTCCCTCTGATTTTCAGTGAGACAAAGAAACATAACTGATTTTAAACATAAGATTTGGTTTTCTGTTACATATGCAACATTATTGAAAATGTACTTGAGTATCAAAGAATGTAGATGAAAACTATACTGCCAAATACCTAAGACACTTCAGAAAATGGAAATTTGGTGCTTCTGGAAATATTATTTATGGTGCATTCATAGACTTTTATTTCCTGGTTGGCCATTCTTGGTGGTTAAAGGAGGATCTATTTTAAACTTTATATAATTCACATAATCTTAAAAACTATACAGAAAATCTATGTGTCCCTCTCTCTGGGTGTCCTTGCCTTCTTGCTCTCCTTTGTATTATCACAGCACACTCATTGCACCTTCTCATAAATTAGATCATCCATATCCCAGGGATCGCACTGTGTATCCATGGGAATTTATACAGTGATTAGAACAATGGGGCCCTGATTCTGAACAGTGCCTTTGGGATTTCCTGTGATATCAATTATATACAACACAATCCTGCCCATGAACAGCATTACCCTCCAAGCCACTCAGCTCCAATTGCACGATACTTAAAATTCCTCACCTCATACTCAACGGCCATAAGAGGAGAAGAAAAGAGTAAACAAACAGAAGATGACCTTTATGAGTAAAACATCTAAGCATAAAAAGATTAATCGATCCCCGTCAGCCAGTCATTAAATCAAATAAGAGCTTTTCTTGTACTTTTAAAGCTCAGATTTACAGTCAGGCAAATTGTGTAAAAAGGCTGGTAATACAGAGACGCCCAGTGCCACTGGGCTTTAGAAAGCTGACAGTTGCTGTAAAATAGTCATTAAACAACCTCTAGAAGAGACTCATCAGCAGATGCCCCCAGGTGAAGGAGAGAGAAAGCTGAGAGAATGAAGGAGAATCTAACATCTTAGCATGACTGAATTAAACAGAGCATATTATGCTGATTTTCAGAGTCAGCCCAGTAATTTAATTTTCATAGCAGTTCCTTTGATTGTAGCAACCATTTTATGAAACATTAATAAAACTTCTTTTTTATGTAGCATACATCCCTTTTCCATTTCATTAAGAAAAAAGACAGGATGTACAAATTTGCTGACCATTAGCTCTGTAAATGACAAAAACAAATGAAAGATTATTTTTAATGCAGTGCCACTGTGGTGGGTAGACTATATTTGGCTTCACAATAATTTCAGCGCAAATTAGAAGAGACAAACAAACTGTATATGGATTTGCCATATTGTACTGCAATGTCATTTCATAAATTAGAATAGACTACTATGTGTGTGCATGTGTGCCCATATACTATTTTTATATGTAATTACAGTTAGTAATGATATATTCATTGAAATAGATTCTTCTCTTGCTTTTACTGGTACAAATTGCATAATTATTTGGAATTAATATCAACATAAAACTGCTGTAAATGAATAGAAGAGATAATAAATGTAGTTATCTTGGGATAGTGCCATACACACATACAACTATATGCCTGTACTCAGCTGTCATCGGCCCAATTACATATAAGCATGGAAAAAAAAGGCAGAAATTTTGAAATTTTTCAACAGGGATCTATTCTGCAAGATTTTACAAAAAAGATTTTACAAAAATATGGGGGAAAAATTAATTTCCCTTTTATCTTTTTGTTTCCCTCCATCGTGCCTTTCTAGAACTCCTTGTTTTTCTCTACGTATTATAACAAGATTGTAGATATAACTATAAATAGATAAACGTCAAAAAAAAAAATAAGAGGAAGGAAAAACACACAGAAAAGAGAAGAAAAGTTGTACTGACTGCATCTTTCAATTCTGTTGGGATAATTGTCCTTTTCTCTTTAAACCAAAATTTCCCTCTACATTTTTGCTTTGGAAAAGCAGACAAACATTTTTTCAGCAAAAATGTCTTCCTTGAAGAAATACTGACACCTCTTTAACCAGAGAAAATACGTTTTGCAGACAGGAAAGACATGTCACAAAAACATGTTCTCATTTGGTTACAAAATCTGTTTCTTTGTTGACTCCCTCATTTAAATGCTGCCTCAAAGTCAGACTCCTATCATAACAAATCGACACAGAAACTCATATGTGGAAATACACACATGTTTATATTTATCTATATGTATATTTATATGTATATTTATTTACATATACAAAACATGCAGTCACAGACAAACTCTGTGTAAAAATAAAGACCATGAAGTGAAGCATTCAAATGACAAGTTTTCTCACATTTAGACCGTCTGCCCATATACACAGAGACATCAAAGCCACAGGATTACATGCCAGTTTCTCCCCTGTGATAACTTAGTTTCAGAAAAGAAAAAAAAACAAAACAGCAAACTAAAAACCTGCCTGGTTAGTGTACAGCCAGTGTTACATTTATTTTTATTTTAATATTTATTTTAATGTTCCCTTGTGAAGGAAAAAAATGACTCATTCATCTCACAGCGAGGAACCAGACTCTGAAAGATGGTATGGAGTTTATTCATAGAAATGAAAGTACCAGTGGGAAACAGCCAGGTCTAATTCAAACTTTTTGTGTGATCTCTATCAAACCACATTCTCCCTCTGTGCCTCAGCTTTTCCTCAGTAAAATAGCAATATATATTGGTTAGACTGTACAGATGGGGTTATCTGATTTCACTTTAGTTTCCAAAAAAATTAGGCTTCTTTAATTTTAAAGTACGTGTCGGGAGCCAAAGAAGAGCAACAGATGCTGCAAGAGGGTCTGTTCATTTGCAGTGCCATCAGAGCAGGATGCACAGGTTCCTTTTATTTGGTCACTACATGGAGACTCCAGGCAGCTTTCATAGATCCTGCAGCTGTTTTGGGGATGTCAGGTGCCTCATGCTCTCATAGAAGAGCCCTACCCTAGGCTTGCTGCTCCTAGGTTGGCTGTATAGCTCCTGCACAATAGGTTTCTCATCTTACTTAGTCTTTTGCAAGAGGAAGTGATCCAGCACGTATATTTTATTTGCTATTGATTTGAAAAAGAAATTTCTCTTTCATCACTATCTTCATCTGTAAAATGAGGGTAATGTTTATCGCTTAGCAAAGCAGCTTTAGATCATCCTGTGACATATATGGTTTCAAGGTGTCATAAACCTCCCATAGATTCATTTTTGTGTACTCAATATTACAGTGATAGCAACTGAATAGACACATAAATTACATTACAAACTGTGGCTGCTTCTCCAGGTTTGTTATTTTTTCTTCTAAAAAATTTCATTATGCAATAATAATCTGTGAAAACATGACAGTAACATGGAAAATACTTATTGCATGAAGAACTAGTATACATTCCCTTTGATTTTATTTTCTGTAGGATTCCTGCAAAAATCCTTTTCAGAGTTATTGTCCATTATACAAAGAAACATTTTATTGCACTTTTTGTGTGATTTCATGCAAGAGTGACACAATTTAATATTTTTTAAACTTTGTATTATTTTAAGTGCTAGCATGGATTAATGTTCAGTAAAGTCTCTAACAAGTACACAGACAAAATGTTTTAAAGTACTTTCCGCAGAAAATTCCAGGAGGATTTACATAAAGTTTCTTCATCCAACATACACAAATAATTCCTCTAATGGCATCAAATATACTAACCCTTTGCTCCCATTCTAATTGAAGGATTTAATTATGAAGGTAAATCGATACTTCATACTACAGCCTATAAAGTTATTACTTTGAGCAAAGAATTTTGCTAGCCACAAAAAGGTTGCAAATTGCAGCACATCACAAATTTTAGTGTAGAGGGGAAAGGCAGACTATGGTACCATCTTTATTGAGAGAGTTTTATAAAGGTGATTTTGCATTCATCATATCTGCTTCTCACAGAAAGAAGTGTGGGCCTCCCAGGTATTTTTAAAATTGAAATTCTTCTACATGCCACTAAAACAGAGCTTGTTTTGTTTGTTGGAGTTTTCTTGTTTAATTTTTTTTTTTGTTTGGTTTGGTTTGGTTTGGTTTGTTTTTTCCCAGAAAAGGTATACAAGCAGACTAATGACCAATATCACAATTAAGCAACTTAAATATATTAAGAAAAGCTTTTAGCAGAACCATGAAGTGATGCTTGAAAGTTCCTGGTGCACTGCAGCCAGGTCGAAGAAGGAGGAACAACTGCAGTTACAGCCGGCAGACTTGTAACTAATGAAAAGTAGAAAGAATATGCTGGGTTATTTAACTATATGCTAATCATTCTTTTCAAAAGGCATTTAAAAAGACAGAAAAAGGGTAAAATGTCCACAAATTAAGTTATGTGACAGACTGGGCTGCAGTTTCTCAGAAGTTTAATCTGTACTGCTAGTCAAGTAAAAAAACAGATGTTGGCCACAGTATTTTCTTGCAGTGTTGTTTTTGATTGAAAACTTTGTGAATGTTTGTGATATTGCTGAGAGCCTATTGGCAGATGAGCATCTCTTGCTATAGTCTCCATCATTATTTGCCTGTCTTGTCTATTAACGAGCACTATCATCCCATCGTAAGATGACAGCTGCAACACGTACTCAGGCGCAATAAACAGCTAAATGAGGCGCACAGCAATTTCACTTGTCACCAGAGCCCTCGGCACGACTGGCTGCACAGCTTGATGCATAAATTCATGAGGCTGTTGCATATGATGGAGTATGCCTGGCTGAAAGAGGTGATGGATAGCAGGGCAGCTAAAAATGGCCATCACCTTGACTCTGTCAGGACATTTTTTAAAAGTACCCCATCAGCTCTCTTGCATTCTTTTATGTACACTATCCCCAAGCTATAGGCTTTCAGAAGTACTGATAGCAGACTTTTCCTTACTGACGGCTTTTTGGATCTAAAGTCAAGTTTCTTCTCAGGTTCAGTGAATGCAATATATGCTACTAATGTGTAGGGTGAAATGGTCCTCTAATAATTGTTCATTCAACACACAGTGAAGTCATAAGGTTAAACACTAACAACAGAAATTTTACAGAGTATGTCTAAAATGCTGGTAAAATGCATACATGCACACAGACATATATGACAGCAAAATTTGTGAAGCCTCGTGCAAAAATACATTCAATTACAAACATGCATACAAAACTATGCTTTGCAAGAAGCTATAGGGAGTGTTCTGGAGTACATTATGGTAATTATACATTATGCAAAATGAATACAGGTTGAAATAACTTGCCATTACACACTGTTAGATCTGAATTAACAACGCATTTTTTAATAAGTCAGTAAAACTGAAGGGAAAATTACAACAGAGAAAAATGGACATATAGCTCTCAGGGTTTCCAAATAAAGCTCAAAACTCAAGTTGCCATAAGCACAGAATTTAATGTCCCAGTGAAATTCCTTGCATCTCCTGTATCTATGTTACTGGAAGCCACCTAAGGAAGACAAATACAAAGGCAACAAAATCAATGAGGCAGTTTCCTGCAAAGCTTCATGCATTAATCTCTATCACACAGAGAAATATACACCACTACAAGGGAAGGAAGTCACTTGTTCTCTAATAAAAGAGAAAACCCTTGGTAATAAGCAATTAATAAAGTTGTCATGATTAGTTATGCAACTATGAATCAATGTTCATGATGAAAATGACCACTCTTATGATTTAACATATCTATGATCTGCTGGTACTGCAAATATCATTGAAGCCTACAGAAACACTGTGGTCATTTTCTTAACATTGTTAATGGTAAATTTTAGCAGAGGTGGTTTCCCTGTCCTGCACATACATATCTGTATATGTGAGTGCAAAGTGTCTCCTCCTGACTCTTGTCTGCTCTGAAACTCTCTTTTGGGCTTGCCAGCTCTGCCTGGCTCCTGTCTGCAGTAGAAGGAGTTTGGACCTTTCCTGCCTACTGACACCTGCCAGCAGTATCCTGGCACCCAGCAGCAGGTCCTTCAGGCCAGCTGCAGCCAGATGCCACTGGGTCTGCTTGCTGCTCAGGTCACCAAGTGATGGGAAAAGCCCCTGAGTGGGAGCACTCAGTGGCACTTCTGGTCCTTCAAGCTCTTATACCCTGCAGCCACTCATGTGGTCCTCATAGCTGTGGTGTTCAAGCACATACCAAGCAGTAAGCTCAAAGAGCAGAGGCACCCCTCGAAAACCTTGGGAAGAACAGTTGCCCCACCGTGTCTTTAATTTTCTCTGCAATCCAAAAAAGGGGCTGGAAGTGTTGGCAACACGTTAAGGTGCCATTCTCCCACCCACTGGCTCCTTTTGGGATGGCCAGCAGCTGATGTATCTGGAGTGCAGAGCCTGATTTTCTGAGGTCATGAGTTTTTATTAAAATTAATGGTGCATCTTGGGGAGGAAAAAAAAAAAAGCCTAAATAGTGATTTAAGTGACTGATTTTCGATATGGCATGCTGCCATCTGGTGGACACCGCTCTGATCTCGCGTTTGACCAGAGCTACGGGGAGCTGGGGCAAGGAAACAAAGGTCTGCGAGGAGTTCTGAGGTCCTCTGCGGAGCAACCTGGGTTCAGTGCCAGTCCTCACTCCGCAAGGAAACCATTTCTGAAAAACCCGAGAGCCCCCACTTCGCCACGACTGCAGCGTGAGACACTGAATCCAGAAAATGTTGGCTTGTTTTCATGGAGCCCCTGGGAAAAACATGAAGAAAAGCCTGTCTTTCACACTGTCAGAAAGGAAAAAAAAAGGACAAAAAAGGCAGCAAAAGAAGTACTACAAGTAGAGCCACACTGAAACTGCAACAGGCTTCTAAGCATGTCGTACTTGTGGGTTGTCTTCTGGCTCACTTGTTAGATCAGAATGCTGGTCCTATGGATGAAGTCATGTCCTGGGAGGAAGCATTTAATGAGCACTCAAGCATTTAGATAAAGCTAAAATGAACCCTGAATAATGAGAAATTTAGGAAAAATTTAAATTACACAAAAGAGAGTGCCCATGTTTTTGCAGGAACATGTTATTAAGTGATACTGGAATCCAGACAATTTCAAGTGCTAAAGAAACTGGGACAGTGTTTGGTAGGGCTGGTGAAAGGAGAAGGAAGAGGGAGGGAAATAATTAACTGCACATTATCATAAAGACTGGATGTTTATTCACATTTCTATTTTCCTGTCTTATGCTTTCATGAAAATATTGCAGTGAAGCTTTTATCAGTGCCACATTTAGTGTCCTGAATATCAAAGCTCAAGGAAAATTATTCTTCTTTAAATGAATGCAATAGTACAACACGCAGCCTAAGAGCTGCTGTAATTCAAGAACTTCACAAATGCTATGAAAAGGTAACCAGAAAAAGAGACTTGTGTCTCATGGTGTCTGTGTATCAAGCTCTTTACAAAGCATTCGAATACTTTGTCCTAAACACAGTAATCAAGTTTCCCACTGAGAGACTTGCAGATCAAGACTAGGGGCCAAATTCTGCTCTTATAGTTACATGTTCACCTGTGTAGCTGACAGCAGAATTTGCCCTTAGGACTCTAAACTTGATCTGCTATTCGATGGGCAGCTCAGGCACTGATCTGAGCACCAGAGTGATGTGCTCCTGTCAACCTGTGAATCAGAGGAATTGCTGCTCTCATACAGAGGAGGAAAAACCTCCCTGTAAATTGCTCTTGAAATCGCCTCATGTTTCTTTCTAGCAAGGATGGGCAAATTTGAACACAAAATTCAACATAAACTTAAATAATGCTTAGATATCAGGGAGACAGATGCCATAAAAATACAAGCTGGTTCATGAGTAATTGTATTTGCCTTTCATTTAGGACATGCTATGATAAAAGGAGTTAGTGAGGGGAGAAGAGAGAAATTTAAATGAAAAAATGTACAAAGCACACATAAATATGTACATGGTGCATATAAACAAAACAAATTTAGACCAGCTTCAGCATACTTCTTCACTGGCTAATACAGAAAGTGTGCAGAAAAGAAGCTATTCTTTGTAAAACTGCCTTCATCCTCTGAAACAAAAAAAAGATCAATATAGACAGGGCAAGAAGTTTTATTGGCTGAGATTACCTTGCAAAAATTACAGAACTGTCTGCTGAATACTACATAAGTTAGCAACTTTGTGAAATGGAACGTATTTTTCCAAATTTACTGCTTTGCATAAGATTAGTTAACACCGAGCATGGACTGTCAAAATGTGTCTAGTGGAATGAGAATGTGGGACACTTGGGGAAGATGGCCGAGTTAATTCTGGTTGTGGATACCCTACCCTCAGCAAACCTTGACCCTGCTCAAACAGCACTTGCAATCAAGATTTACTACATTGTGTTATCAAGCAGAGAGCCTGTTCTGTTTCTGCAGATATGTAGACTTCTCTCCTGATGCCAGGCAGCCTTCCTTGGCTAAAACTTCTCCTTCCAGTGCCTAGATTAGCCCATTGTGGCAGCAGGCACATGAGAGGGAAGTACTGTTGGCTGATGTTGCTCTCATGATGCTCTGGAAAATGTGAGTGAGCTGCAGTCATGCCCAAAGTCTCTGTGGGTATGGGGCTGGGCTGGCTCAAGCCATTTGAACTTTCAAATAAACCTAGAAGGTATGAAACTGTCACATGAAAGATGGAGGCCCTCATTTAGTTTGTAAATCACATTATGTGATTGCTGCTATAATTTCTTTCAATGGGAAAAGATGGCAAGAAGGCTTTCCTACATAAGTTGGCCAAAAGATATTTTTGACAGTGCTTCATGAAAGAATGTGTGATCTTTAAATCAGGGAGGTGAGCATTATTTTTTCTATGTATTGAAGTAATGTCAATGCCTTAGTTACAAACTGCTATTGTCACTGTGATGCTGCACTCTGCAGAAACAGACAAGAAAAGCTTCTTCCTCAAGGCAACTGCCTGTCTCCATTTACCAAAACAAAATTTAAAAAAAAGACTAGGTGGTAAACACTTTTTTAGGTACATATTTTTTTCACTAGGAAAAAAGCTTATAAAACTCATTGCAATGATCAACTCTGTTCTTGCAAATGTAGAAACAGACCATTTCTTTTGCTCAGACACACTACTGACATCATGGCTTGAATGAGCAAAAAGAGAGAAAAAATATTTTAAAAATGCTTTTATTTTCTGATTTTATTCTCTATTCATTTGCAAGTTATTCCATTTTCAAGGTCAACTGTTTGATAGAACACTTGGAAGGATATTCCCTGGACATATTTTTGAGGGGAAAAAAATAATCCAGTTTGTAAACAAATGAAATAAAATGTGACAGAAGATGATATCAGACATGCAACATTTGTGACAGATGAAGCTCACAAAGATTGCCCACAGACTTCGGAATGTCTCCTTAGTAATCCCCTTTTCCTCAGGAAAGACTGCTCCTGGGTTTCCCTGGCCACTTCACAAGTTCATTCTAGTATCTTCATTGAATTTATAAGACTAAACTCAGTAAAATTAATGTATTTCAAACTGCCCAAGAGGTTACAATGAGTATCTCACAGAACTTAAAACTCACTTTCTCTTTCCTCTAGTTTTCCCCTCTGCAAACACCCTTATTCCTTTCCCAGTCTCAAAAAAAACCCCAACTAAACAACAACAGCAATAAAAAATAACAACCCTAAAACATTCCCATAATTATTCTGCAAATTGCAGAATGGTAGTTGAGGCTCATTTCCTAATAACTTTTCCAATATTTCTCAGCTGCCTCAACAAGTTCTGTCAAAGTCTCATCCAAATGTTTCATCCTGAAAGTTAAAATTACCTCAGGAACCACCTTTTTCCACCCTCAGACCTAGATCTCCTGAGCCTGTTTATATTTCTTGTCTACTTGCAACTGCTTCGATAAGACCCAAAAAGCTGTGAACACTTTTTCCCTCTGTGATAGACAGGAACAAAGCCTTCTTCAGAGAGCAGTGGATGGAAAGTAAATAGGTTCATGAGCTCTGGGAACACTAGCAGTGCTGCAGGCAGGGTAGCAGACAATGTAAAAATAAATACCGTTAAAGAGTAAGAAAAATATATTTACTTTTGCTCCTTTAAGCTTTGAGCTATTTGAGAAGGTTGTGAAGGAGATCCTAGTTCAGAAGGGCACAAAAAAAAAATTTACTGTTAGGCTATGCTATTGCCTCACAGATGAAAAGGAGGCAAGTTGGATTTCAAAAGATTCACAACAGATAAGTCATAATCATGAAGAATATGATCCCTAAACCATTAGGAATGAGCAGATCATGTGATAGTAAGTATCCAGAGAAGCATAATTTCCACAAACATAAGTAATTTCTCCTATCAGGTTCCCAGTACTTACTAGTAAATCCCAAACAGCTAACAGAGTAGCAATAAATTGAAGAGATTTGAGAGAGGCATTTTGCAGATTTCTGAGAATTATTTGTCTCAGCTTTCACCTCACTTGTACTAGTACAGTAAAAGGCACAGTCTATAATGCTACAAACAGGTCAGTACTGCATATATATATACATATATATATATACATATAGATATATATATACATACACACTTTTTTTTTTATTGTTTGCTAAGTGTGAGGGATTTGTTTTGGGGTTGGATTTTTTTTTTCTTTTTTTTTTTTTAATGAATAGTGCCTAGAAGGCACAACAAGAGCACCAACGAGAGAACCAACTACTGCATTAAATCAATATTGTGTCTTGTAAAACACATAACAGCACTAGAAAATAACACATAATCTGAGAAAAACCATGGCCATGATGCATTTCTATCTCTGTGGAATGCTATAGAATGTAAAATATTTGCTTCTTTCTCCTTTCAATTTAAACCCTGCTTTCCTCTGAGATTATGCTCCAAAACTATTTCAGCTTGAAGAATTAAGATAGAATGCTTATACATTTCTAGAGGTGTGGACTCTTCAACAAAACAAAAGGAATTAAGAAAAATTATTTTGAAGGTTTTTGCCCATCCTCTATCAATGAAGTGCTCTTAGCTTTCTCCCAAGCCCTCTGTCCAACTTGCACAACAAAAACACTGTACTGCCTCAGCAACCCAAGTGGTATATACAGACATTTACTCTAGTTACTTTTTTTTTTCCCATCACTATCTATTTTCTTTCTGAAATATTTGTTACTACTTCTAATACTTCTATTGACCAGAGTGGTAGCAAGTTCCCGTAGTTATTTTCCCTTGTGAAAGAATACTGAATTTTTG
This sequence comes from Dicaeum eximium, assembly GCA_013396995.1. Classification (NCBI taxonomy): domain Eukaryota; kingdom Metazoa; phylum Chordata; class Aves; order Passeriformes; family Dicaeidae; genus Dicaeum; species Dicaeum eximium. The sequence goes on along the minus strand of VWZP01002415.1, from coordinate 1,426,284 downwards.
TAAGGTTTCATTTCCATTTAGGATGAAAATTAAAGTCTTTTGAAGCTTTAGTAAGAGGGAAGATGAATATGAGAAATGTCCCTAAGTACCTCAAGCTCCCATGTCTGTTGTGGGGGAAACTAGATTACCTCACCTCACATAATTTTTGCTTCTCTCTCACTCTCTCTGTCTCTCTCTCATGTGTACCTCAGCCACTGTTCTTTGCTATTTTGGGATGGCTCTCTTTCAAGGGCACACTTCTGCATAAATTAACTTTTACTGTCCCAGGAGGTTAAACTTGTGTATCCTCCATTTCAGTAAATAACCAAAGGCTGTATGGTTGGAGACTCCACCTTGTGTTTACTTTTGCAGAGCAGGTCTGCAACAGGACGGAAAAATCAGGTCAGAGCACTCACCTTCATCTTGTGGAAGATTAAACACAAACCAGCATGGTGAACCAAGAGGCTGAGGAATTGATTTGGCCTCTCTTACATCCCAAGTCGGCATTAGATTGTGAACTACTCTGATTCTTGTTTTCTGACCGGACTTTCTAGCCTGCATCTCAGAAACCTTTAATGAAAAAAAATCATGCCAAACTGGTACACATCAGCAGCACATGTCACTCTTGAAAGACTGGTTCTTCCTTTAGACAATAACTTTTTTGGCAAAAATACTCCTAATATAGCACAGCTACATGTCCCACATACAAAATCGGTTTAACCAACCAGTATCTACCGAACCAAAGTCTGACTGACATAAACAAAAAGTTATATCCTCTTCTCTTTCACATAGATTTTATGCTGCACTCATCGCTGTGCTGCTGCCAGCACCATGTCAGTGATGCATATATGAATCAGTACAAACCATTCACAAGTTCTATATTTAAAAGGCTCCGGATGTAGCAGTTCTTCCAGCCTCGTCAGATGTTCGGAGGCGGGTAGGCGTGAAGGGAGGAGAGGGGAAAGGAGTGTTCCGCTTCAAATTCCCACCAGTTTGTTTTGACATCTCCCTTGTACCGAAGTGGCTGGAGCTCACTCGGTGGCTTGCAGAGAGACGAGTGTTGCCAATCTGATATGATGACTCTGCATACACCGCCAAAAATTGTAGTGGGTTTTTCATCTCGGATCACAAAGCAAGCTCATGTTTAATTTGGTAGCTACTATCATCCCACCTTTTTTTGTGAGACATTGCTGCTTTACATGTGTATCCCTTTTTTATACAAAAAAATGACAGGCAATTTTTTTTTCGGATACTTTGCTCAATTATATAAGATTGTCACAAGTATGTAGAGGATGGGGAGAAAGTGAGCTGTTCTGGTGAGACAGCTGACAAAGGAGCAACTCCAGCTCCCTGTACGCCCTGGACTCGGCAGAAAGCCCTTCTGGTTTTTTCTTGATTCACACTATATGAAGAAAATAAAAGATGTGGCGGTGGGGAAGGGGAGGAACTCAGAAAGGTGGAGACAAGGAAGCCAGGCAACAGAAGACTAAAATCTTGGCATTACTGCCCTCCATATCAGGGAAATAAGGCGAAGGCTTTATTCAGATCTCCCCCCCTTTCTGCCTTCATTTTTGATTTCTACATCGTAGCACACTTCCTTGTCCTGAAGGCATCTGCCCTCCCAGAGCCGGTTCTGTTTTGCTTGTGCCATTATTATAGGCTTGGTGTCTCTGATACATGATTGAGGCCTGACTCATAAATAAGAGCTACTATAAATTTAAACCACTGTCTTGTTTAATCCCCTTTTGCCCACATAGCGAGGAAACCGACTGGAATTTATTGCCTTGCGTATTCTCCCTGATTTATTCAGTCAGGAGCCTGCTTGCATTTTCCTCTATTTGACATTACTTTATATCTCGTAACGTAATATATTTTCATTATATTTTAACACACCATGTGGTAAATGCAAGCACACTGCAAAATTTTGGGATCTTGCTGCTTGTGCTGTTATTTCTCATGTACAATAATATCCACTACACGATGAAGACCTGGCTCATAAACAATAGCTTAGGTCACTGCCTTATTTATTTCCCTGAGCACTCTGGCCAAGGAACCAACAGCCTGGTGATATATCTGACATTTGTATTAGGATAGTAGGATCTATGCCCCTGCACAGGAACACGGGGCTCATCTGTTGACCCAAGCTATTAGCAACTATGGGAATCTGCATTAGAACACCAAGAAAGTTGTGCTGACTCAATTCTGTCAGCACAGCCTGTTAATTCTGAGTGTGAGAAGCCTGTGTCAACTTCTACACAGGTAGAGAGAAAGAGTGAGAGACCTTCTGAGGAAATCTATGAGAACAGGTAGCTCTGAGAAAAGGGGAGGTGTGCAGTGTCACCAGTTTAGCAGGATAGGAACTGAGTGAGCACAGATAATCCGAGAAGTCTGCCTCTATATACTGTTTGGTGTGCTTCCAAAATCACAATTAGAGCTGTTCATTTTTTAAAAATGAAATGTTTTCTCCTCAAATTACTTTTTTAGAAGAAGAAAATGCTGCAGCAAATTGATTTTCAGTGAAAGCAATTTTAATTTTTTTTTTATTTCCTCACTGAACAAATCAATTTCTGTGAAAAAACAAAAAGCTAAAGTGAAATAGGGTAGGACAAGAAAAGCTGAGACCCACAATAATTATCAGGCTTTTAAAATTTATTTGTTAAAAGTTTAAAACAAAAGTTACTTTCACCCTTTCTGTTTTAAGGAAGAGTTTCACAGAAAGACATCACCAACAACTGCAGACTCACAGCAGAGAGGAAGAGAGGAGTGTTTTCTAAAAAGGCACCTTTGCAGCGTGGACTGGGTAACCAGTACATTAAGTCCAGGGATTAGAGCACAAAGTGGGCACAGCACTGGGTGTAGCACCTGACAGTGCACAGTGGGGGTGTATTTTGGGAGAGAAGGTTCCAGAAGCCCAACAGCCTGACAAAGAAAGAAAAGCTTGAGCTCACAACAGCCAAGACACCAGCAGCAAGGTTATTCTGAAACCCAGTGACACACTCACACCATTACCAAGGTTAGTTCTGTATTCTCCCTGAGTTCCCTATGGGCTTTCACCACAGGGCAGATGAAGTAAATGCCTCTTAAGGTTAAAACCTGAAATTAAGCTACAGGACAATATTTAGTAACTTCAAGTCTTATCTCAAGTCTTATAAGGTATAGGTGGCTGCCATAGCACCGGCTATTGTTCATGCAGGTATTCAGAAAAAAAAATTGTTTCAAAGATTCTGGAAAAGAAAGCAAAGTTTGGTTGATTTTAGAAGAATGTCATTACTCACACATAAAAGATAGAAGGTTATGTGCTTTTTATTTCTTTTCAACCACTTTGTTATCAACCTTTTCCATCTAAACTTTTTGCTCTGAACAGCTGAATTAGGCCTGTCTTGGAAGGAGTTAATTTTCATCAGAGGAACCCTTATGGTGCTGTGTTCTGGACTTGTAATTAAAGCAGTGTTGATGACGTGCTCCAAAGGGATACTTTATACCATATAATGTCATGATCAGCTATAAAAAGTGAGTGGGGGGACAGTCTGGAGAGATAACAACTGCCCAGTGCCTGGCTGGACATCAGTGTATTTGTGGGAGGTAGCAAATGATTGCTTTTGCATAATTTTTCAATTTTTTTTTTCTTCTTTCTTTGCTTATTAAACTATGTCAAGCCATGAGTTTTTTTTGCTTTTGCTCATCTGATTCTCTTCCCTGTTCTGCTGGGTGGGCTGGGGCACCACACAGCTAATGGCTCTTTGGTGCTGCTGCATCACAGCTGCATATCTGTTCTACCCCTCTTCTTTCTAATCTGGTTTTGAGGATTCCCTAAACACTTCAGGCCAAACTAAGGGTCAAAGAAAAACCAGCAACATCATCGGTTTCTTGGCGATATTTTTAATTTTTATGCTCCAGTCACGGTACTTTCAAATGAAAGGACATGAGAACTGTTGTAATTTTTGGTGATTTTATTCCTTTTGCTCTGTCATGACAATGGACTCAAAGACCTGCAGGAGACATCATGAAAGACATGAAAGAGTTACTGAACCATTCGTTCAAGACGTGCTGTCAGCGCTTTCTCTTTTTCTCTGGCCTGATAGCAATAAAAGGATGGAAATTGAAAAGACTCCTAACTCACGAGTCCACATGAAAATCTTCCTACACAGGAACTGTAAAAATTAAGGTTAAATACTCCAGGGTCATTTTTTCAGGAAAGGAAAGTGTTTGGGCAGTAGCTGTTCAGACTACCCTGCACCCCCGCATAAGCGAGGTCCATGGTATCACAGAGAAACAAGAATATTCCAGCTCCACTCTTTTGTGAGAAAGGAGAGAGAAATACAGAGACTGAGAACTGGGAGCAAATATTTTTTTGGCTTTCATACCTGTTGATTTCTGAAAAAAATATTTTGACTATGATGTGTAATTTTGTTGCTACTATCCACCTACTTAAAATTACAACTTTTCTCAAACACTGCCTTGAGCCACTCTAGAACAAGAATTAAGAATGAAGGTGTCCAATGGCCAATAGCAAAAGAACAGATACTCATTTCAGCCAAAAGGTGACTTACCTCCACTTCACATGCAGAGGATAGAATCCAGAAACAAAGTTCTTTTGTTGAACAGATTTTTTTCTTTATTAAATTGAAAGTTATTTGTGGCTGTTTGCACTTTCTTTTCTTTTGTTTATTTTTTTTTTTTTCTTTTTTTCCCTGCTATGGTAATTATCTCTTTATCTCAAAAAAGTCCTCACTATTATTTCCAGTGCAGCGATAGCTCCTGGAGAGTCCAGTGATCATCAATCACCATCTCCCCTGCCGCTCAAATCAACACACACACTACTCATGTCCCAATCAGTGTCTGGTCTTGTAGTACTGGGAATGGTTTAGGCCTAGCTATGTCTTTATCAATAGCCTATGTTTATATGAACAGGAATAAAACTAATCTGAGTGGTGAACCCTACATTTAAATGTGGTTATCACTGAATACTGAGTCAACAATCAAACACTATTTTGTTTTCCAAAATAAGAATTTAAAAAAGGGGGAAGACAAAGAGAAGATTAAAAACAGAGGCAAATAATCAAAGAAAACAAACAAACAAATAAAAGAGAGAGAAGAGAAAATGTAAAAAATTCTACTTTTTCTGCTTTGAGAATAGCTTTCAAAAGCATGGGCAATGTTTGAGTGACAGACACTTTTGTTAACACAAGGTACCTACATGCACTGACCTTTCAAAGCAAATGCAAAGGTGTTTGTAATCTTTACAGTCTGAGACCTTCCTAAGGATATGATTTGCAAAGTTGATATTTGCACACTTTAAAAACAATAAAAAGTGTTAGTGATTTTTAAAATAGAGATTCCACCAAAGAGTCAATACTGTTTCTAAAGCACACAATTTGTGCATATTTATATTAGCTGTGATAGAATTAGCTTATTTGATACAAGGACAGAATGGCCAAAAATCACAGCAGTGTTTCTTGTGATATTTCCAGTCTTATCTATTAAATGGGTTATTTTCTCCACAGTAGTTTAATCTTATTACCCATTGTCTATCAGTAAAATAGAAAGAAAACAAAGAAACAATATATGTAGTTTTACTAAGTAAAGTTAACAATGGGTTAGATACTGCTGCCTTTCCTAATAATATCGGGTAAAACCTCTTCCTTGGATTTTGCAAATATTTGTGGATGTAATTAACTTAAGCATACAATAAGTCACTCCAAAGTCAGTGCTTAATCAGTCTGAGAGACTTACAAAGGAAATTAGCATTTATGAAATACATTATAAATAGCCTCATTTGCACATAGGGATCCCTAGTAAAATATTTGGTTTTTACATTTTGTATACCGTAAGAAAAGGAGGACTATTTTGGCTGTCTGTTCTTTTCATTAAGTGTATTTCTTTTCAGGAAAAAAAAATTGCTAAGCTGTCTGTTAGCTTAGCATTTCACTTACACATTTTGTTAAACAGGAGCAAACGAGGCTGAATATTTATTTATTAAAAAGTTTAACCCACTTTTTTAAAGTATTAATTACTCTAAATAAATTGTTTTCTTTCCAATTCCATTTTATTAATATGATATTATTTAGGCCACACAATTTCATTGCAAAAGAATTGTGAGCCAAAATATTAGACCCATATGTTCTTTGTAAACCTATACAAAATTGAATGACGGTGTATTTGTCAGCATGGCATTCAGTTTAAAATTTCTATTATTTCTAATATTTAACTAAATTAAAGTCTGAAATGCTTGAAAACTGAGAGCTTTATAAATTTGCTTGTAATTCTGCACAAATTCAGCAGGTATTGACAGAAAGATTCTCAAGGTATATCGGTCTTGAAAACATATCTCCACTAGATATCCCATCAAGATAAGGAAGGCTCTCTTTGGTTCTCTAGGAAGATTTTGAAATTTTCAATTGTATTTTCACTGTTGCTATCCAGCACCAGGAGACCAAACCAGATGAACCAATGGTGCCTTCTACCTTTGAATTTTACCAGTCCTTTCACTGAATCACAATATAATCTCAAGCAGATGATTAAACACATTCTAGATATAAGCATTTTATTTTTCCCTGCTGGCTGAGCTCAGGAGGAACATTAGAACTGCAGTCATAGTTTCATGCCACTTTGACTCTATTCTGAACCAGTCTAACTTATGCTGATCCATAAGGCACAAAGAAACAATTTTAAGAAGTGGTAAACATTTTTTCAAAGACCAACATCTGACTTAATGTTTGGATCATAATTTTGGAAGAGTTTTCTAAGAAATAAAATAGAAATTCCTTTTCCTTTCTTTCCAAATATTTTTTTGATGAATCACAAATCAAAAATCATCTACCTTTTCACACATCTACTTTCCCCCAGTTTTAAATAAATATTCACAATATATTAACACTAGAAATCACAATGTGATCACTTACACTTTTTATATAAGATTATTTTAGGAGAGGTTAGAGATTACATTCACCACAGAACTGCTATACTCCTTTTATAGCTGCATGCCTCAGAGTTTTCATTGCTGTTATGGATTGCTGAGAGTCTTTCTCAGTGTTACTCTTTTCTGTCTTAGCATGGAGACCAGTGTCTATTGATAATGTCTTATCAGACCTAAATATCTAATCAAAAGTTAGTTTGGGAATCTAAGGTAAAAAAATATGGACTACTTGGCAACAAGATAATTTTAAGAGAAAGAGTGGGTCATTTGACTGCAACACAGCCAACAGTATTGTAGAAGTCTATTTACACTAGTCTTAAAATTACTGTTTTTGAAATCTGAGGCAGAAAGTCATAAACTGACTTTTTAATAATAAAAATATTCTCCTACGCTTTATCTAAGAATTTATTATTCCAAGTACCACTTTAACTGGTTAACCCTAAAAGGTGAGACAGTCTTGGGTTGGGGATTTGAAAGGAAGAGTTTGAAATACCCTGTGCTAGGAAAGTGACCACATTTATAAGCAAATTTAAAGGTATTTTATTTCAGAGCAGCTTATTAAAGAGCACTGCTCACTCTGCCTGTGCAAGTAATTGATGGTATATGAATTGTATGACAGCACTGGGATGATGCTTTATGAACTGTGCTGATTCTTTGTTAATGTACTCACTAAACCACAGAGCAAGACACACCTGGGGGAGGTTTTGAGAAAGAAAGCAACAAATATTTCTGATGAATGAAACTAAACTAAAATTATATTGCAAGGTACTACGGAACGTGGAATATTACAATAGTAACTCCAAAAAAAGAAGCAGTTTGGGACAATTTCCTGTTTGGTACATTTGACGTGATAGTATTCACATAAATACAGCAACAACTTTCCTTTCCTTGAACCTGGACCATAAGCATTGAAGGGACATCTCTTCTGATGCATTGCTCTTGACCTTGTGTGTTTCTTCTTAGATTCAGAATCTGAATCCTTATAATGATTATAAGATGAAATTCAAGTTTTCAGTCATCTATGTATGTCCACACATATGACAAGTCTTGGTTTTGGTTTTGTTGTTTTGGTTTGTTTTTTTTTTTCAGAAATTTCTTCCTCGTGTAAAAAGGCTGGCTTGAGACCATACTGGCCAAAGAAGGTAGAAAATTCATTTTTATGTGCCTTTCCTGTAATTCTTGCCATTAAGATAAGTCACTATACTATCCTAGTGCACAGCTTGGAAAGAAAAAATTGCTAAATTTGAAATGTACAAAACTCACTTAGCAAAAGAAGCAGAACTAATATGTCATTTATTTAGATTCAGTTATGATCTTCACGTGAGAGTGAGACATAATAACAGAAAAGCCTTCACAGAAGATATGGATGCACCTGTAACACTTACATCCAAAGAGTGAGTACTTCAACAAGGAGGGAAATACATCACTTTTGTTGATAAATTAAGAAAGCAAACCACATCAAACACCAGACATTCACCTTGCATTTTCTCTACAGATTTTATTTGCAGTATAGATATGGCTAAAATATTACTACTGAGTGTTGGCCAAGCAGTTTGTGAGCCTATAAACTTTGATTGATGGAAGTTGGGTAGAACAGACCAAAAGATCTTGTACCTGAAGATGATGTACTGAGTGACTCATGATAGTTTACGATGATGTTTAAAACCTTAATAGTACTGCTTGTTTCTGTGCAAGAGCTGATTTTATTACTTGGACCAAAGGCCACTGACATTTTGTTTTCATAAAGCATAAATATATCCATCAGAACAGTTTTATATACAGAATATGAAAAGCAACAGTTAGGGCTGTGCACAAGCACTGTTGAACTGAAGCAAAAGAATTTTTTCTCATGAGAACGCCATGTGATCATGGCAACAAGGAGAAATGGGAAGAAGTTATCAAAGTCTGATGAGACTTCAGTAAGCAGACTACATCATGTAGTCTGGAAATATTTTTTACTCACACTCAAAAAGCATGGTATGCCATGACTTACTGTGGACATATTTCATTTGAATTTTGATTAAAGACTTAAGGTTTAGGAAATTGATGTTTATAAAGACGACCTCCTCAAGAACAGCAGCCTACACTATGGCCAAGCAGAATGAAATTATTTTTAACAACGTTTTGATTTGATCCTCTTTGTTGAAGAGGCCAATAGGTTGAATCAGCTCTCAACAGGAAGAGTCTGATAGATTTCCCAAGCAGTCTATAAAATTCTCTTCATTGATGGTCATCTGTTTCCAGGCTTATATTGAAATTGCAGCTCCTTGTAGCTGGACATACCACTACGGCCTCATGAAGGTCAGTTATGATAGTTGAGGGGGTAAGTCCAAATTGCCAAAATTTTGAGCGGTAAATCCTCTTTAAAATTTAGCTTTTGTGTCAAAGATTTTTCTCATTTCACATGTATTTTGACACAAACATTATCTATTGTAGGGATAGGAGCAAACATTATCTATTGTAGGGATAGCACTTCTTTAGAAAATTGTGAAAAGCATTTAATTGTTGTAAACAGTGACTGATGCCTCCCAGAACTGAGGGACTTAAAAGTCTTACTCAAGGCAGGAGATTTAAAATGTTTGGGTAATTTTCCCACGTACCTTTTTTTTTGTTTGTTTTTTAACAAACAAAAACAAACTTCCTCCTTTTTAAAGTCGTCATGTGTAAAAATGAGGGAACAAAAGCTATCTCTCTAAAATGAGTAAACTGCTGAACTGAACATGTTCCTTAAGTGATACAACAAAGTGATGGACCCTGGACTGCCTGCTATACAGTGCTGGTATTTTAAGTAGCTTCATATTGAGGAGAAGTTAGTAACCAAATCTTAAAATCTCCTTCTGTGTGGGGGCAGAGATGAATAGAGGAATCAGATAGTTTTTCTAACCAGAGAGTAAATGCCTTGTGTATAATTTCTCACAGCAACTCAAAATGTTTCTAAATAAAATAAAACTAACAGATATTTTAAGTCTTTGGAGTCACATGTTTATAGATTTTATGTGGTTCCGTTCCTTAGGGTCCCTGCCCCTCATTAATGGAGATGGTCACGTGTAAAGTCACCACAGACTTCTTGTGAATACAAAGAACCTCAGCCTTAGAGGTCAAGATGTCCTCAAAATGAGTGGTCCACTATAACCATGGATATCAGGAAGTGCTTTAAATCTCTTTTAAGAAGAAAAAAAAATATTGCAGAATTTCTCCAGGTCTCAAGATGAAGTTTATTTTCTCCCACCTGATTTCCTCCCACCTGATTCCTCCTGTCCCCAGATAAAGAAACCTTTAATGTTTCCTTCACTGACAGGAGCATAACAGGCAAAACACTGTGTGTACATGCATCTCTATTTCCAAAAAGCAAAATATTGCTACATTTCCTTTAAGATTCTGTTGTACAGAACTCAATTTCAAGACCTGCAGTGGTCCATGGTACTAAAATTGTATGCCATGCTTTGAAAAGGTACTCCTTCAGTTTTTGCAAATCCATTTACATGCAGATAAAATTCTTTCCCAAGAAAGAAAGAAAGCCATGTTGCTTTCCTTCACTGAAATATCACCAGCATACCAAGGTGCCACAGCAGTCATGAATAGTAATGTTGACAGATATGTGGACAGATTATATATAAACATGTACATCCATAACTGTGTGAACAGTGAAGGCTGTGATTTAGTTTTCAATTCCACTAGCAGTGTCCCTTCATTCCCATGAGAACCACTGATCACTCAGAGCTACATTTTGGGGTGATTGGTCCATTTTTGCAACATCTTGCTATTTTAGAAGTGCCAACAGCATCCCACTTTGTATAACATGCCTGCAGTTTGTGCTGCATTCTGCTTGTAATGCTGGCCAAAGCTTGCTTGTTTTGATATCACTTGTGCTCAGTGGGCAGTCTAATCAGCCTGGTTGATGGCTCCCCTGATTCACATTGCTCCCACTGTGCTCAAGGTTGCAGTATATTAGTCTCAACACAAATATGAACTTAAAAGTATACACAAAGTATTTATTTAGATAGCACATGCAGAATTCACATACTCCCAACAATAACTTTATGCCTGTTACGTGAAATATTTAAACACTGAAAGGAATAGCTATGATATACAGAGAGACTTGCTGATGAACTTTTTCTTTATTGTTATATTAGAATTATTTGTATAAAATGAAGGTGGAAATATTTTATAGACTATGTTGGTGAGTACATTTATTACACTGAGTTCTTGAAATTAAATGTGTTCATCCTTTTCAAAATCTCAGTTTAAGTAGTCACAGTTCTAATTATTTAGTCCATGAAACATAAATTTTAAAATTTCTTCCAAGTTCCTGATCCTTTGAAATTCTTGCTTTCTGGAGTTATTCAGTGTCCACTTGCTGTCCATAAATAGAAAAGTGGGAAGGTTATGTGGGGCTGTGATTTCTGAGATACAGCATCATGATGCAAAGTGATAATTTGCAGGGCATGTACTACAAAATTTTATATATTGCAACATCAGGCAATACTGATGCTTCAAGAATCTATAATATGAACTTTTCACAAATCAGAATTGTCTGCAATATGAGCCTAGAGGTTTTTTGATTGAAATTTCCTTATAAACAGCCTAGCCAATCCTAACAAATGCAATGTAATTCACTACATACAGTCACAACATTACTGTGTGTTTTACTCTATCCCTTTTACAGTAGCCATATAACATCTGATTTACTGAGCATCACACTGGAATTTTTGCAGGTATCTCTCAGCCCAAATACATTATTATGGCAGCTGAAGTGCATGGGGCTTGCTCTCAAAACAGTTTCTACCATGTGCACCTCTGAAGAACTGGGCTGTGATCTCTCTGATCAAATTCCTTTTCTGGAATATCATCAGGACATTTTGTAGGGACTGAATGAATTCAGTTCTTCCTGGCCCCAGAGCATAAAACAAAACCATAGCAATGGAGTTAGGAACAGGACCTATACTTTTGGTGAAAATGCTTTTGTTACTGCAAATGAAAAGGAAATAGAGAAGGAAGTACAGACAAGTGATAAAAAGAACCTCTGAAATATTACTTTGAAGGAAATTTTGTTGATATTTTTCAAATGGAGTATCTGGAAAAGCTGTTCTACTGCACTTATATCTACAGTAGATATTAACTGCATGCATAAAATCTGTATTAAAATGGTTTTAAATTAGCAGGAATTGGGAAGCATGCAATTTAAAATTACATACTGCATTTTATGTGCACAAAAACAAATGCCTTAGTTGTATACCGACTGATTTTTTTTTTACATCAATTCTTATATTTGCTCTCCTCCCTATTCATTCTTCTGTTTCTGTTCCTTTTCCCCCCTAACCAAATAATTCCTCCCCAGTGGAGTTCAGTAGGAATTGAGAGCTCCAACTTGCATTGAATTAAAAGTAGGAGTCTGTTTTAGACATTAAACAGTATATAGAAAAATGAAACTACACTCAAAACATAAGACGTTGTCTGCATGCAATAAGGATTCCCTCATTACCGTGATGAAATCATCTGTATCTGATCTAGATAAATTCCAATATCCCTATGATAAATTCCTTCTCCCCTAGAAAAGAATACAAAAGACTTGATCTTTCTATTGGCATTTATCTTCTGTGATGTAGAGGCATAAGTCAAGTGCAATAGTCACCAGTGACTTATTATTTCTCTCCTCACAGGTGAAGATGAATGTCATAGGGGAGATAAGCCATCGTGCGCATATATTATATATATAACACTATATATGAATAAGGAGATATTAAACACACTATGAATATTTTCTTTTCCCTTTCTGTATTTTTTTTTACTCATCCTAGACTAGCGTTAAATAAAATTAGAAGCTGCCGTAAGTTTGTCTTGAAATGAAAAGCTTCTAAGGATTCAATATTTCCTTCAGCACTACAGCCTGTCATCAGTGAAAAAGACATAGCCTTTGTTTCTGTTTGAGTGAGAATTGTTTGACAGAGACACTAGACTGGGACTGCAGGCAATGGGCAGGAACTGATATACAGGAGGTTCCACCCAAACATGAGGAAGAATTTCTTTACTGTGCAGGTGACCAAGCAGTGGAACAGGTTGGCCAGAGAGGCTGTGGAGCCTCCTTCACTGGGGATATTCAAGAGCCTTCTAGGCACAATCCTGTGCCGTGTGCTCTAGGATGATCCTGCCTGAGCAGAGAGGTTCAACCAGATGACCCACTGTGGCCCCTTCCAGCCTGGCCCATTCTATGACTCTGTGAAATTTATCTACTTGCTCTGTTGAAGATTTCTATTCTTCGACACTTAACTTCCCACGACTCAGTGCTCCATCTTGTAAACATGATATTCATAGCTCTTTCCTCTTTCAGTGTTCTACAAGCACGTCAAAGAAAATCAGGTCAAACAGCATTTTATTAGATGTGTACTTGTCTTGGAAACATCTGTTATTTGACTGACATTTTAAAATATATCTAGAACTAAAGAATTACTACAACAAAAAAAAATCTTTAATAGTTCAGAAAAAAACCCAGTTTATTGCATTTATTTGTCTATAAAAGTAGCTAATTGCAGAAGCCTAGAAAAGAGCAGCAGAACAAAGGAGTCCTAGTATTTTTTAATAAGGAAAGGTTTCTGGCCATAAAGAACAGTGATGAATATTCCTGAGGATGCAAAACTCATATCAATTCTGCAACCCTCTCAGGTCCTGCTGTAAGCTCCTGCCCCCAGCAGCCAGGGTTTGGCTGCCAACACCAGTAGTTCAGCTCCAATGTGGTCGGACTGTGCCACTTCACTCAGGCTGCTGGAAAAGGGCTGTAAGGAAACCTCCAGAGAGGTGAGAAAGGCAACACTGAAAACAGTGTAGGTTGTTGAGACAAAATCCTGCAGGGAAAAGAAATAATAAAAAGACATGGGGAAGCTGTATATGTCTATAAAGGTCACCTGCAGTCTAGGTCTAAAGGCAGCAGTCTGTAACTTCCTTTCTGGTGTTATATTGCAATTCATCATTTGCCCAGGTTAGCCACAAAATACAACTCCTTTCTAGTAGCTCAAAGAAAATAAATTTCAGAAGTAAAATTAAACACCCCGTCTCTTTAGATGAGCTACACATGTCCTAAACCAAAAAGTGACATATTCAATCTTCTCACCAGAGACATTGGCATATATAATACAGACTGGTAAAAGGTATTGTGGCACATGGACTGTGATGGGCATATGTATTGTATATGTATTGTAACATATAAATATGTGCTTGCCTTAATGATTTTAAAGAAAAAAAGATTGATACATGAGCCATATTATATTGGTGAAAACCACATAATATTTTATATAATCAACAAATAATCCCTTCAGCTTGAAAATTAAAAAAAAAAACAGCCAACACACAGATATATTCCAAAATTTACATGTAGACTGTCAAAGAAGATTGAATGAAGGTATTTATTTAAACTACTCACCTGAACTTTGGGTCACTATTTTTTTGAAATTGCTGTGGATTAATAAATAAGATCTATCAAATATATGTTATAATGATTTATCCAATGTTTACAGTGAAGGAGAAGGAAAATGTGGCATGTCCTGTGCTTTGTTTAGTTACAGGGAATACTTAGAAAGAATATCATGGAGTAACACTGTGTAATGTGAAGTTCCCTGGAGACAGCCAGTAAATCAAAGCTGTGGATGGGAGACAGTGTTCTTTCTTGCTGCATTCATATTTTTCAGAACATAGCTTCATTATATCTGGTAAATGTGAAATTATATTCAGAATGTTGTTAGTGTGAAGGATAGATACCAGTGCTCTGTAATATGTAATGGTACAGTTAAAGTGAAAATCTGGTACCATTAATTTGTTTGCAGTCAAGGTATTTTCTGATGACAACACATTAGAAATATACTGGCTTAAAGCCAGTAGAAATATACTGGCTTATAGCTGGCTTAAAGAAGGCCCTAAATGATATTCATATCTTTGTACAGATAAATAATTTTTAAGATATCCCATGCACCTTGTCAGAATAAATGCAGGGACTGTTGGCCAACACCTTCCTACACCCCTTTGATAACACCTGGGTTGCATATCTAATGTGCACAATACTGAGGGAGGTACCCATGACAGGAGAACCCCTACTCTCATCTAAGTCTTTGGAAACAGGAAATTCACCAGACTTTCAGCAATTCATAGACTTTTTAATGTTTCAGATCCACTGTCATAATTATCTTGTAGCACAAAATACAAATTTTCACCCAATAATTGTTGCATAAGAACTAACACCTTGTGAATGAACTATAACATCTCTTTCCAAAGGATGCACAAACTTGATTTAAAACAGTAAAGACACTATCGAGCAAATCCTTTGGCAATACATGCAACTATCTAATGACCTTTAGGGCTAAAAAATCTAGTGTTTATTTCTAATTAAGCTTCCAGCCACTGAACTCTCATTATCTCTCTGCTAGAATAGAGACCTCTCTGATTAGAAATCTCCTCCAGCTCTAGATTCTGACCAAAAAAATCATGTCACCATTCAATCTTCTCTTAAAAATGAAAATATGTTGTGCTTATTGCAATAGTGGTAAAGTATGTTTTTCCTCCCGTGGGATTATTCTTGATAGGCAAAGGTAGAGAACAAACCAGCTCCATGCTGCCTTGTGTGGAAGTTTCTTCCCCCCATTTATTTAGTGCTACTTTTGGACTAAATTAAAACAACTCCCATCATGTCTTTGCATAGAAATTGTATACAGCACAGTGTAAATGGATTCTTGTTCATAGCATATTGCTATGAAATAGTTTACTATCCAACTAATTATAAGTATGCAGTTCCTTGTGTCTAGCCTAATCCCAAATAAAAAAAGAAAATATTGCTTTTCAATAATTTGAAATTATGATGCTATTAGTTCTCTGAGCTTCAAAACCTACAACAATATAAATAAAATTAATCCATTTGTTGAAAACAAACTGTTTTTCCAGTTTGGACAAATCTTATAAGATTTTGAGATTTTTAATTTGTAGGAACTAGTCTCTTTCTACAGAAGTTTTACTTGATATTCTGAAATGTCAGCTACTTGCACCTGGAAGCTTTCCTTTTTTTTTTTTTTTTTCTTAGCTACTTGTAATGAGGTCTGTTTTGTGTGATTTGCATTTTTACTTTGCTGAAGGGTGGAGTCTGAGTCTTTGCACATTTATTCAGTCACTGTTTTTCACTTTCCAATGAAAAAGGCTGTTATAGGTCAGAAGTGTTTTTTCTCAGTATTTGAGACACAGAAAAAGAACAGGATAACATTGCCTGATGACAGCAGAGCCACTTTTGCCCAAAATATGCTCTCTCAATTGGAGCAGTTGCTGGATGGCAGTAAACAGCCTCAGAAGCCAAGTCACATAACCTATAGCTGTTCCAAAATGGGGATGTTTTGCAATGCAGTGCCTGAGGCATGTCAAAGTGCAATGGTAAGTAATACACAGACTACAAAAACCTACACTTAGGAAAGCAAACTAGCAGATTAAGCTCTAGTATATTATAATGTCTTTTAGGAGGAAAAAGAATCCTGAATTTTGTTCAATTTGACAACCTTCCTGTAAGAAAACATTTGTTTCCAGATTTTCTTCTCCTATTTCTTTCTTTGAGTACTGACATGAATGGCAGCTTCCTCTCTTCCATGACTCATCCATCAAGATTATCTAAAAGTAAAACAAACTCAGGAAAACACTCTTTACCCATCTCATCCCACATAATTTTCACTTTTTCTTTTTTTTTTTTTTTTTAACAGGAAGCCAAAAGACAACTGGTCTTCTGATACAAGGGTGAGTTGGCTAGAATAAAAACTGGCAAAAAAAACCTGTATAACAAAAATCCAAAATCTTTTCCAGGCTTTCTATTTGCAGCTGATTATCTCAGTTATTAGGGTACAAGAGAACTGTTAGAATGAGCCATGAGACTCCAGTGACTACTGAAGTCAAAGGAAATAGTCCTTTTACCTCATTAGGTTTTAGATTAGGCATTAAGTCAATAAGATGGCATTGCCCAGATTTCTGCATAAGAGTAATATTGTAACTCCTTTGACTACAGCAATAGGGGCAACCAATGGGAAAGAGTTTTTGTATTATGACAGCAGTACAGCTCATAATTTTCCACAGAACTACGCAATTGCCTGCAACTGAAAGCACTTCACCATATGTTTTAAAGACATGTTCATTAAACTCACTACTTCTGTGCATTCTTCAGTTTTAGGGATAAATAGGATAATAATGTAGGATTCACAGGTTAATATTGAAAGCATAGGAATGCAGGAAAGATGGTATTTAAGCACACGGTTTTATTTTTGGTGAGGAAAAACATCCTTTCAGTATCAATGCATTGTGCAGTCATGACCCCATTGATCAATTCAATTTGAAAAATAAAAATTTTTGCAATTTTCTTTTTCAAACTGAAAAATTCATGCTTTTCTTTACATCCTGCTTAAATGCTATTTTGCAGGAAAATGATAGTACCTGAGGTCCCCCTTTACCTTTTGCAGTTGTCAGTCCAGAATAGCTATAGGTGTTCAAATCAAATGTTGCAAGGAAAGACAGCACCATCTACTCCAAGCTGAAAATCTTATATGGCTAATTGCAAAAAAAAAAAAAGAAGTAAAATAGGTAGGTTATAAATACCATGAAAACAGGTTTATAATGGAAATGCTGAAAGACATTCAATGATATCAGCAACAGTTGGCACCATAGTAATAAAATACTTAAATAAAAAGGAAAAAAGTCAGTATGCTTCACAAAGGCTTGTGGATTTCAGAGGAAAGCTATGTGCAGAATCAATGTAAAGATGGATGTTAATAATTCATTATGATGCTTAGTGTAATTTACAGAAAATCTCAGAAACTCAACTTGCAGTTATATTGTGAAAGAGTCAGAAAGAAGAAACACAGTGCTGCACCTTTCACTAGTATTTCCTTCTCCTTTCCTCATGATAAAATCATGCATCTGAGTCTTCCTCATGCCTAAGATTCAGTGGTCAGAACAGTCTGCTCAGTTATTGTGCAAACAGCAGCCTTCAGTCTGCCTTAAAACAAACACAATGCTCAACTATAAATAAATAGTTAATGGAACTCAGTCTCCCACTGTCTGACACTCAGGTAAACTTCCTGAGTGACAAAGCTCAGGTAAGCTTCCTTCACTTGTGACAAAATGTCTTTTCCCCAGTGGACAAAAAAGGCATTGATGGGCACTGCTAGAACAGGTGGCCATGTGCAGCCTTTGCCCTACAGGGGACCTGCAAGCTAAGAGCCAGTAAGGTACTCAAACCAGCAAATAGTTTTCATATTTAAAGGATATTCACATACACAGGTACATTAGCACTCTTCTTGCATCCCCAAGCCTAGATTAAAAATTAAAGCAATGACCTTAGACTTCTTCTGTTGTTAAACATTTTCTTTTTATTGAACAGGCAACAAAAGCTAAAGATATTTCATTTTTCCTCTCTTGCTTTTTAAATTTCTATTCCCTCTTCTCTTTCCTTCCACCTGTTTTTCCTCCTCCTTCTGGTTTTGTTGGCAGCAGTGTATTTGACTTGACCACTCAAATACCCACTAAGGTCTATTTGCAATCCCTGAGCAATAGCAATTTATAGATGAAACTTGCCACTTACATATTCCTGTCTGCAAATAACTAACCAGGATTCCCTCAAATAGCTCCACTTGGTAATCCTTTCATGTCTATTCTGCTCCTGAGCCATTTCTGTTGAGCATTGTCTACTGGGAAGGGGATGCAAAGTGAAAAGGAGCAATTGTGTGCGTCTGTGTGTGTTCTTTCTCCATGTCTGTAAAACCCAACCCAAACTGTCAAGGTGACAATCCAAAACGATAATCAAAACCACTTTTTACATTCCATCTTGTAATTGCCGCAGGCAAGTTTGAAAGGAGATGCTAACAAATCCCAAAGAATATCAGGTATTAAATATTTGATACAGCTAGAGAAATGTATACAATAGACATCAAACTTATGTTGTATATCTCTGTAATTTCTATACCATAGGTAAACAACCATATTTCAATAACAAATTCTTAGGTGGGTATTTGGAAATCTACATTAAAATCTGTTTACATTTTAGAAACAGCTCTGTTGTTTCTGCATGCAGCTACAACAATAACAACAAAAAGAGATTTTGCTTGGGAATATTATCCCCCATAGACATACCACGAAAAAATATTTTCAAGGGTGCCTTTCTAGCGGTTTGTATCTTTACAAGTATTTCATTTAAAGCAATCTTACATTCATACTACTGCCTGATTTAAAAATTGTAAGACTGCTGATTTACAAAATAGTTTACACTCATGCTTACAGTCTGCATTTTAAATTTTTCCAGTACTTAGGTATTAAAATTCAGTTCATTTTTACAGTGTCCTTCATAGGGAGCATTGAGAAGGCTGCATAGAAAGAGGGGATATTATGAGTTAAAAGTAAAGGAAAACTAAGAAAGAGGTGCAAACTGAGGTTACTCTGCTTGAGAGAATAAGATAAACAAGGTGTGCTGGTTTCAGCTCAGGTAATTTTCTTCACATTGGCAGGTGTGGGGCTGTGTTTTGGATTCGTGCTGAACACAGGGTTGATAATATAGAGCTGTTTTTGTTATTGCTGGGCGGGGCTTACACAGGGCCAAAGCCTTTTGTGCTTCTTGTACCCTGGGGAGGGGCTGGGGGTGCTTCGGAGGCTGGGAGGAGTCACAGCCAGGTGATCCCAACTGAGCAAAGGGATGTTCCAGACCATGTGACATCATGCTCAGCACATAAAGTGGAGGGAAGAAGGAGGGGACATTTTATATGATGGGTCTGTCTTCCCAAGTCACTGTTACCCATGAGAAGGCCCTGCTTTCCTGAGCATGGCTGAACACCTGCCTGCCCACGGGTAGCAGTGAATTAATGCCTCATTTTGCTTTGCTTTTGTGCTTGGCTTTTACTTTCCCTATTAAACTGTCTTTGTCTCAACCCACAGGTTTTCTACTTTCCACCCATCTGATTCTCTGCCCTATCTGGCTGCTGGGGGAGTGAGGGAGTGGCTGGGTGAGGCTTGGCAGGTGACTGAGGTTAAACTGTGGCAAAGAAAGAGCCAGTGGAAAGAATGGGTTTGCCCTCAGTCTGTACAGTCAAAGAGAGGGAAAGAAGAATGGCCTTTGATCAAACTTGGTCACAAAATAGGCTGATGGTAAACAAATGTAATAGAATGGTGCCTTTAATAAACAAGGTGAGTGAATGTGTGGTGCATTTAACATGTGTCCACTGAGCCATGTTAACTGCTTGTGTATGTTTAGCTCAGAATAAGTGTAAGACAACTTGACCTAGCTCACATAGTTAGTTGTATGTTGTATCAAAGTAGTTCACTTTTGTTTGGGACAAACATCAGATATATGAGCGGTTACTAGGAAAGTAATTTCCACACAACTTTAAACTACGGCAGTGTGGAAATCTTCGTCTCAGCTATTTCTTCTAGACACTCTTCATAATCAATGGAGAGAAATAGGCATTTGGGGAACATGATTCATCTGATATATGTTAGTTGTCTCCTGCAGAACGAAACCTATGAGTGACAAATTTTTTTCAGTGACTACAGAGAAAGGCAAGATGACTGGTTGAGATGTAGTCATTTACCCTGGCTCAGACAAGTCCCCCTAATGAGCAACAGATGTAAGGTACCTTGTTACACTGCAGTAACTTAATCATGAGCCTAAAATCCTGGAATTAACAGCCAGTGGTGGGGTCCTGCTAGGATGGAAAATGCTCTCCAAAGACAGAATTAGCTCTGCATAATTTTATGCTGTGCTTTTAAAGGGAACTACAGAGGGGAAACAAAAGAGAGGCACAGTGAGGTGAGTGGCCCAAGGTCACCCAAAAGGTCATAGCCTGTATCTGATTCAGTGACTTACCACTGAAGTGCATTGCTGCTAAATGAAAGTAGCAAAATAGCACGAGGCAGGAGAAATGTTTCCTTGTCTTCCCCTCCACCCTCTAAGGATAGATTAGTATAGTCTTTATTGAGTATTAGGTAGGTAGCTGTAAACACTGAACAGTTGCTCCCCCAGTGTACAGTGAAAGGCTCACAAAAGTGGTCCTTGTGAGCCCCATTCACAGCACAATATCACAGCAGAATATCTGTATTAGGGCATTTAAATCCACAAAGCTTCAAAGTAAAAGCCCTTCAAGACAGCAGCTTTACTAACATGTAGGATACTTGGCAGAAAAAGCATAGCCATTTGACTTAAGTGCCAAATGTAATGGACTGATTAGCAACTGAAAAGTCTAGGTACCTAAAAGTTATTTTAAAAAATTCAGGGTTGGGATCCGTATGCAATCAAGAAGGGGTCACTCCAAAACTGTAATTGACACATCCCTGTTCTGATTTTCTTTAGTGTCACTGGCACTTGGATTAAGATTTCCTTGTTTGCAGATGCCCTGTTTCTTCTAGGTGACTATGGCCTTTTAATTTCCTTTTTTTGGCACCCTGGTTTTCCAATGTTGAACATAGTCTGTGGAGCAGAGTTGTGATATGTTCTTCCTAGTACAGCACTTTTGAGGGAAAGCAACTGTATTCTGAAATAACTGGAGGTTTCAAGGATTCTTCACACTTTGAATCTGATAGAGTGCAATGTAGTAGACAAGCCTGAAGGGATTCTCAGTCATGGATCACCGTAAAAAAGTCTGCATTTAAGAAGAAAATGCACCAGCTGAGATGATAAAACAAAATGTTTCTAGTCACTGCTATCTGAAGGACAGAAGAGCCTGATATGAACTGAGATTCTGAATTGGCATGTCATCCTTAGCTTGGGGAGAATATAGACTTGATCAGTTCCTAAAAATGCTGCCTTCCACATTTCAGGATCACAGCTGTGTTCCACTTAAGAGGGCCACCCAAGACTGAAGGATCAAAGCAGTAATTCTGTTAGCATACACTGGCAAGCATCAGCACTGGCTGAGCTGACTTCATGGCACTGCAGATAGGCTTCACAAAAGCATTGAAGGGAGGGCAACAGAAGCACAGGGCACAACAAGGCCAAGCTTTGAGAGAGGCCCTGGCAGGTCAGGGAGCAGAACAGATCAGGAAGGAAAACCCATCTTTTCTGGGTTGCCCCATCACAAACTGAACTGCCACCTAAACCAGTAGGTACAGCTTTTCTAATGACCCACCAGATAGAGGGATGCTTCAAGAACTGAACAGATTTGGCCACTCAACAAGCCATACTTTTGAGTATGGCAGCCAACAAGCCATACAAGCCAAAATCTTGTATTAGCATCACAAAGATGGTTGGATAGAGTGGCAACAGTGGATACTGTATTTTTCTTTTTTAAAAAAGGCTTTACAGATAAAGGTTCCTGTGAAAATCAAATGCTCTTAGTAAATATAAACACAATGAAAATATATGTATTTCCTGACATTTCCATGACATTGGAAATTACTTTATTATTCTATAACTGATACTTAATAATTAATATCTTCTTCATTTAGTTTTGATAAGGTTGGGGTGACTAGAGGCTGTAGAGTGGAGTTACTCAGAGCAACAGTAGAAGGAGAAAATGTCCTCCAAAAAGCTGCCTGAGAGTAGCTCCCAAATCCCAGTTTTATGCCACCTGAAGAGAAAAATCCAGAACTAAATGTTTTATCTTATTTTCCTGCAGTGCCAGCCCGTTCATTTAGAACCAAATGAAAAGGAGACTATATATGTGGATACAAGGCTTCCTGGAGAGTTTTAAAATGTATTTTTAAAATTTGTATCAGTGCTGTACATTATGCTTTGTTGTCAGCCACTGATATGAATTTTATCTGCAGTCCAAGAAGGTGGAGTATACAGGTAGTGAAGTACCATTTTCATTAACAAAAGAAAAAAAAAGTGTCCTGAAAAGTATTATAATCTGTCCTGGTCAATAAGAAGCCACAGGGGTAAATTAACTCTGGTTACCCATATCCTTTGTCTACAGTTCCTTAGGCTAAGAAATGAATCATATTTCATAAAGCTGAACTGGTTAGTGGAAGAAAGGAACATAGAGGAATACTCCCATTATATTATAATTTTAAAATATTTAAACTATAGTATGACCCATACATCTCAGTGATTATCCAAGAATGTAATGCAAAAGTTATCAGAGAGGTAGGTACATGTGTACACATACAGGAGTTCTTTGTTTTGATTGCTCTACTGAGATTCTCTCCTGGAACAAAAACAAGGATGTGCACAAACACAAACAGAACTTTGGGGTCAAACTAATATGACATATTTCCCTGCAGTAATAGAGTTTGACTAAGACCTTCATTCTTTCAAGTGCTTTAGATTTCAGGAGCAGAAAAGACCTTTAGTTTGTGTTGTCTCTCTACTACATAGCAGAAGCTTTCATAGAGTTGTTTCTGTCTTGACCCTTGATTTTGCCTTTCAGAGTAAACAATAAGACGGCCTTCTTGGGGAAGAAAAAAAAGAATGGAATATAGATGCTAGAGATAATTATGTTTGATGCACCACATCTTCCTCTGTACTTAACGCTAACTCTTTTATATATACTGACATGTCAACAGACAAGGGACAGGGAAAACCTGGTATGGCTCTTTTAGTGTGAACCTTAAAAAGTACTCAAGAAAGGACTATTCTGTTTCTTTCTACTATACCTGGCTTTGCATTTGTTTCCAACATTCTTCCCTACTGCTTTGATGAAGTTCTTTGAAATCTAACTGCATTGTCCCAGTCTCTCAGATTACTGCATTGTGACTTCTTTGATTTAGAGGGGCTCTCCCTTCTTTTCAAAAGTGTCCTTTTCATAGAGGAACAAGTGTGATATGATGAACATGAACCCAATCCTTTTCCAAACTTCCTTGTTACTGAGCTGACTTAGGTTTTGGTACTGAGCTCATGGTTTCAGTTTCCAACAAGAGCAAGGAACCACACCTGTGTAATTGGTGATCTGAGGTCTTGATCTATTTTGCTTGCTCTAGGCCTGGCAAGAGCCAAGTGGTTGTCAGTTCAAGACATTGCCATGTTGTCCCATTGGCTGAAATGATGGCTGATTTCTCCATTTCTGTTGGGTTATATTTCAAAATAGTGTACATCCTGCTTATTTAGGGGAAATGTGACCTTATTAAAAACAAATTCCCCTCTAGAGGGGAAAACAATTTCAGAAAAAAAACCCCATAATTCAAAGTCTGAGTTTTTCATGCATCTGAATTCTGTCCATACCCCACTTAATTTTGTTTTAGTCAGAGAACCCTTACAGCAAAGGCAGTCAGAGTAACAGTACAAGTCCAGAAAAAAAATTCCTTGTCACTAATCTGATATTCTGACTTTTTCATGTAACTCACACTGAGGCTGCTGTAAGTTTTAAAGTCCTGAGAAGTACAGTCCAGGTTCTTGAGAGAAGAAAGGATAGATAACCACCAGAGGTGAGAGCTGTGTGCAGTGTCATGTAGTCATAATCCTGGTTTACTGTAGCATTCACTGTGGCAAATCCTCAGCCTACCAGAAGAACACAGCCATATAATCCCATGAAGTATGAGCAAGACAGTATCATGTAAACTCACTCAGCCAATAATTTTTTCTGGGATATAAAACACCCAGTGACTTATGTTGGAGTTACATGGTGCTGACAAGGGGTGATAGTGATGCTTAGCAATAATAATATTGCTAATTACATTGCTGTAATAAAGATATAATAAATAAAGCTATTAGTTCCTCTGTAGCATAACACATCCTTATGGCTTTGTAAACACAGATAATATAGCTGGCAAGCATCAGTTCTAAAGCGTGACAGCATGGTAGGAAGCCAGTTTGCAGCCAAATTAAAAAAAAAAAGGTCCAAAAAGTCCTTTTGATCTGTTACCATATGCCTTCTCTACTTTGCATAGCATTTTCTGTGAAAGTCTCAGTGACTATACCTATATGATGCAAGAAAATAAGATTTTGCTCGTCCGTGCTCTTGTAGGGGATTTCAGCATATCAGATATCTGTAGGAAATACATTAATGAATTAAATAGTCCAGGAGGTTCCTGTAGTGTGTGGAAGGTAATGTCCTGACAGAGCTCGTGAGGAAGCCAGCTGGGGGAGCTGCCCTTCTGGACTTGTTACTTGTGAACAGAGGAAGACTTGTGGGTGATGTCATAGCTGGGAGCTGTCTTGGGCACAGCAATCACAAAATTATAGTTTTCCATTATCAGAGAAGTAAGAAGTGGAGGTCAAACAAAAAAAGAATTCCAGAAATACATCAGCAATATGAGGAGAACTAAGGAGAATCTCCATCTTTTATTGTATGCAGGGGAAACACAGCAACAAAGGATGAATAAAAGGCTGAAGTCCTTAATGCTTTATTTGGCCTCTGTCTTTAGTAGTCAGACAGTTGTTCTCCAAGTGCCCTGCCCCCTGAGCTGGAAGACAGGGTGGTGAGCAGAATGAGGCCCTTGTAATCCAAGGGGAAATGGTCAATGCCCTGCTACACCCTTTAGACATGCACAAATCTATGGGACCACACAAGGGAACTGATGGAGATGGTGGAAGAGATTGCCAAGCCACTTTTCACCATTCACCAGAAATCTTGGCTAATTGGTGACATCCTACCTGAGTTGAGGTTCACAAATGTGATGCCCATCCACTAGAAGAGCTGGAAGAAGGGTCTGGAGAACTGTCAGCCTGACCTTGGTGCTGAGGAAGGTCTTGGAGCAGATCCTCTTGAATGCCACCATGCAGTACCTACAGGACAACCAGGGGATTAGAAATAGCCAGCATAGGTTTGTGAAAGGCAGGTCCTGCCTGGCCAATCTGATCTCCTTCTAACTGATGACCCAGTTAGTGGATGAGGGAAAGGCTGTGGATGTATTCTACCTGGACTTTAGTAAAGCATTTGATGCTGTCTTCCACATTTTTTTCCTGGAGAAAGTGGCTGTTCATGACTTGGACCTGTGCATTTTTCACTGAGCAAAAAATTGGTTGGATGGCAGGGCCCAGAAAGTGGACTAAATCCAGCTGGTGGCTGGTCACAGGTGGCATCCCCCAGGGCTCAGCATAGGGGCCAGTCTTGTTTAGTATCTTTAACAATGATTTGCATGTCCTCCCTCAGTCCATTTTCAGGTGACATCCATTTGGGCGGGAGTGTTGATCAGCTGGAGGGCAGGAAGGCTCTCCAGAGGGATCTGGACAGGCTGGACCAATGGTCTGGGGCAAAATGTATGAGGCTCAACTAGTCAAAATGCCAGGTCCTGCACTTGGGTCACAACAAACCCATGCAGTACTACCGGCTGGGGGAAGAGTAGAAATTTGCTTGTTGAAAAAGGATCTGGGGATGTTGGTCTATGGCAACTGAACTTGAGCCAGTGTGTACCCAGGTACCCAAGAAAGCCAGTGGCATCCTGGCTTGTATCCAAAATAGTGTGACCAGCAAGACCAGGGCAGTGATTGACCCCCCTGTATGACTCTCTGTACTCAGCACTGGCGAGGCCACACCCGGAGTCTTGTGTAGAGTTTTGGGCCCCTCACTACAAGAAAGACATTGTGATGTTGGAGTTTGCCCAGAAAAGGACAATGAAGCTGGTGAAGGGTCTGGAGCACAAGTCTTATGGGAAGCAGCCAAGGGAGCTGGGTTTGTTTAGTTTGGAAAAAAAGAGGCTTGGGGAAGACCTACTTGCTCTCTACAGCATCCCTGAAAGGAGGTTGAAGTGAGATGGGGGTTGTAGTGAGATGGGGGTTGTAGTGATGGGGGTTGATTTCTTCCCCCAGATAAAAAGATTAGAGGAAATGTCCTCAAGTTGCTCAAGGGGACATTTAGATTGGACAGTAGAAAAAAAATTCTTCACAGAAAGGGTTGTCAAACACTGGAATGAGCTGCCCAGGGAAGTGGTGGAGTCACCATTCCTAGAGGTAGGTGCAGTTATGGCACCTCGGGACATGTTTAGTGATGAACTCAGCAGTGCTGGGCTAACAACTGGACTCAATGATATGAAGGGTCTTTTTTGACTTAGACGAGTCTATGATTCTATTACATTATTCTGTAATATTATGAATTAGAAAAATATTAATTTTAGGCTTCAGCTGTTTTAGAAGGGAAAAAAAAACCCAAATCAATCCAAAAGTACAACATATCAGTCAACATGTCAGATGTATTTTAGGACAATTGATTTGATTTTGGGAATCTTTAAAATATTTCTTATAATTTTTAAACATGTTGAAGAAAGTTTACAAAAGTTCTTTGCATGTGTATTTAATGATCCATATTTGTAATCAAACATGCAACCATTTATTGTGAAGATTCTGCAGTTGCCAGCTGTTACTGGCTAGTTTTCTAGGGTAGAAAATAAAACCCTTTTTCTCTCTCTCCTCCCTGTCAAAAAGTTATACTGCTGTTTGTACCTATAACCTAAACTTTAACCAGTGTGCTTTGACAGAAGTAACTGGTTAGCAAACAGACTTATGGCTGTGCTCCTCCTCAGTATATCCATGCACACTCAGTGAAATTCCTTCAGGCCACATTTCAAAGTTGCACTCTCCATTGGCTGCATCCCTGGCACTGTTTGGAAATAAGCAACACTTCTGTAGGGGTAACCCAGTTTCTATTTTACAATCCCGAGTGTGCTGGCCACCTTTTCAGAGGAAGAACGACTAGGTCAAATAATCCACACTTTTTAAGCATGTGTAAAGGATTATAGAAACCCCTATGTTCATCTCCTGAGAGCAGCCAGAAAGGGTTAAACAAAATCAACCCTGACAATACTAGAAACAGTTCTCTCAGTGTGTGTTGGTTCACTGCTCCACAGGGCATAGCAGATGTTGTGTCTGGTAGTAAGAAGGGCCCAGGAGGTGTGAGCTGTCAATCACTTTTTTTCCTAACTACAGGCTGTGCTATGGATATGAAGCACGACTAAAACAATCTGTCTCAGCTGGGGTGTGTGAGGTATCAATAACCCTTGGCAGAGGTGTCAAGAGCCTTGCTGGAATCAAACTACCCTGCTGACCAGCTGCTTAGCAAGTTAACAAGGCAGCATTCAGTGCTCGCTGCCCTCCCAGCCCAACAATTAACCCAACTGGAGCTGGGCTCTGCTGAAATGCAGGAGGAGCCTCGCCGCATCGCCCTTGTGCTGGCGACAAAGAGATGCAGAGTTCTTTATTCAGAAGCATCCGTAACAACATGTGAGGAGTGAGAGAAACTGGGGCAGAGAACATGTTTTATTCTCAAATCAAATATGCAGATAAATATTAGCAATATGAGACAAATCTGAACGGACTGAGGAAAAATAGATTTGTAAAGTATTTTCACTCATGAGGCCAGTAGCTGTAGAGCAGGCAGGGGAAAAAGAGCTCCAGTAAGGAATAAATTGTGCTGAGAAGCTAGAGTAAGGTAAATTTAAACAACAGCAGGAACAAACAATGTAATGAAAGAGTTCTGAGGTGCTGGTAATCCAAACAAAAGCTGCGTAGTGGCTTGTTACAATCACCCACATGGCTGGTTAGAGTATTATAGAACAACCGGGTTGTAAAATGAACAGGCAACAGTCAGAAAGTCTTAAACACTTTGCACTCATGGGTCATGTACTACTCAGCCTCGTACCAGTATAAATTTGGAAGAAATGCCATTAAAATCAATGGCTTCACAGTGGTTTAACAGGGAAGAATCGGGCCCATTTGTAGAAAATGATTCAATTTTTCATTTTACAAACTGCTAACTCCAGCTTCTGGAGTTAATGTTTTTCTTAAGCTCTCAACACATTTTTTTTGTTTTGTTTTGTTTTGAAAACTGAATTACTTTCAAGTCTTTTTGTATTCTACATTGCTTTATTTTGTGGTTTTGTTCTCAAGGGTATCAACCAGTGATTATATACTGTTCCATTCTTAAAAAAAACCCCAAACACGCTGTACAGCAAAACATGAATATTAGCTTTAAACAATTTAATGTTGTTTGTCTTTGCTTTGAAATTCAATAATGCCATCAGCCCAAAAGACCTTTTAGAGCAGAATATTTCACACAGTGAAAGCTGCTTTCTGCTACAAAAGCAGAGCAGCTGTGGCTCCTGCAGATACTCTTAAAGGCAGATATAATAAAACACTGGGAGGGAGTAGGTCGACACAGGAGCATGAAATGGACGAGATGAAGCCCTTTGTCACAATCAAATAGGCTGTAAAGTTACTATAGTAACATACAGTATTAAGCTCCAGGTGGATTGACTTAATGTTGACTAAACAAAGAGAGGTTAAGGAAAACCAAACCAATAATTATTACACTCTCTCTACCAAATGTTTGCCAGGATGCTATTATTTTGATTTAGCCAAGCTGCACAAAACGTGGTGCAGGTTACTTTCTGTTCTGATGAGCAGCTCCTCTATGTGAAAACCTGTAAAACAAAAATTCAAAATTGCAAGAAGGAAGGGGATGGGTTTGCTGTGCCTGTGACAGACACCAAGGCAAAATCCAGGCAAAAGACCATGACAGAATTAAACTGTGTCAAACTGTGTCCAACACTTTTTAAAAAAATTTTTCTCTCTCCAGTATCACCACTTCTGTAATGTGAGAAATGTGTAGAAGAAGAGGATGTTCAAACTCATGATGACCTACCTGAGCTTAAAAAATTATGAATGGAAATGATACATATATTTTGAGACTTTGTTTTTATCTTCCCTGTAAAAAATAGCTTCTGCATCTAAAAATCTACCGGGAAATAGTCCACTAATTACAAATTGTATCTTCAACAGGAAGCAGGAATTAATCTGGCTGCCAGTGTTTGTTTCTAGTAACATTCCTTACAGTAGAAAGAAAATGCCTGACAACTTATGAATGGGGTGCCTCTGGCTGCTTGTCCACCCTTCTCTTTCAGCTGTGTGTCAAGGAGAGCACTTTGACCTCTAGATAAATCCCACAGTGTTAGAAAAGCTTCTCTTAGCTCCAACGGCCATTTCTTTCACTCCATTTGAGTCTGGGAATTAAAAAATCTGAAGATTTAAGTGAAATTCCTAGTTTTATTCTGAAACTTCTGACGCTGTCAGAATTCACACCTTCTATCAGAACTGTAATTTCATGTGTCTCTGGTATAGTTAGTGAACTCCAAGCTGCTGCCCTATAAATCTTAAAGGTTGCTATTCAGAGAGGGAAAGAGATGATATTGGTTCAAACTGAGTGAAACAGAGTGGGTCTTTCTTTGAAAAAAAGTAGTAAGTACAAAGCAGAAACCCACTTGGGTAGTCACTGCTGCAAAACTGTCAAAAACCTCTCACCTGTGCCATGACATTAGTCTTAATAAGACTTGAAATAATTCCACACTTTCAAGGAGAAGAGAAAACACAGTTACTACATTCAGAACATGAAGTGTAGCCTTGGCCAGTTAGAATAAAAAAAAATTTTAAAAAGAAATTTTTTAGAAAATAACACAAAGGACAATTTTATTATCAAAATTGTGAGATGGTTTTAAATTGTATATGGTTCAAGAATACCTTTGGAAAAGACAGTATATGAAGGATAGAGGCAGGAAATATCTGAAGCTCTGAATATTTGAGAGGTTGCTGTGATTATTACAGCCTCTTGGCTGGATACAGCAGCCAGGAAAGCAGTATCTACTGAAAGATAAGGGGAGGATTAAGCAGCTAGCTAGAGCTTTCTGGCAAAAATAACACAAGGGTTACTATTTTCAAGAATTTCTTTTCTGTAACCTGGTAGAAATATAACATGGCTGCACCCTTGGAAATGCAGTGAGGTGTGATCTGAGTAACAATAATCAAGCTGAGAGGCAGTCCTAAGGGCTTCAGTGGGGACAAATATCACTTGAAGAGGTACCAAGCACTCTTGTTAAAATCAGTTCAGAAACGGTTTCCTTTTGGATTAGATTTGTAGAAGTACTTGGCACAAGCTGGAGACATCTGAAGGGCAGCACTAGAATATGACCAGCTTTCTCAAGGGCAGAAAAATTCTGCCTACTCATGAAAATAATGAAAATAATAATGAGCATAAATACAGACTTAAGCCTTCCAGTTCCCCTGCAGTAGTACTAACTCTCATTAATGGTTATGGCATGTCTCAAACAATTCTGTAGCTCGATGACAAAATATTTGGAGATCTCCTTGTGATTATTTGAGATATCTCTGCTAAGCTGGACTGCTAGAATGTCCTGAATGTCCTAATGACTCAGTGTTAGACAAAAAGAATATCAGAGCAATGTCACTGGTCCGAAAAGCATCTTCACTTACTGGAATCTGCTTGTACATTTTCTTGAAACTGCAAATCACATTCTGACATGTCATCTGTCTTCTAGACCTAAGTAGGACCCCAGATGGCTGCCACCAATGTGGTTATCTGTACCTTCTTCTTCAAATCAACAGAGTTCAGTTGGGCTATTGAGGAAGAGCATCCAGTGAGCTGTAGCCTGCAGCTCAGAAAGCTGATGTAGGCACTGCAGATCCCATAAAGATCTAGCTCTAGTGAGTCAGGAAGAAAACAACAATGAAGGCCCACCTCAAATATTTATGTTCTGGGACATGAGGACAGCCTTGCCCAGAAAGGGCAGGCTCTTAAAAAGGCGCAAGCACAGATCCTGCACACTTTAGGAACTGGCTGGCTTAACAGAAACAGAAGAGGAATCCATAGAGGAAATGTATAAAATAAAAACCCCATATGTATATATGAACTGTAGAAAAGACTTTATTTATTAATTAATATAAAACCCAAGCATATAATTCCATTTTATTTATTTTTACAATGAGGACATATGCCAACCTTTGAATGTAATATGTGGGAAATAAGATGTGTATACAGTAAGGTATCTGCCAGGGTTTCTTTGTACTTTTTCAGAATACTCTCTCATGGCCACCTGAGTATGTAGCAGTTCTTGAATAGGGGATGCTACATAATCCTGAGTAAGTACCCCAGTTATTATGCTGTTTCAGATCTTTGCTCTTCATGGCTGATGTTAATTCTAAATGCTGGATACCCTTCCTCCTCTGCTTGAGAAGTCCCAGACAAAGCTCATTACTCTGCTCTGTCAGTTCTTGGTTTACGTTCTCTGCAGGGAGCTATAGGCATGGAGACCAGGTGCAGCTCATCTCTAAGGAGTGGATAAACAGCAAAGCTCCTGTCTTCACACATGGGGTCCCCTTACTATGCCCTTGGTGACCCACATGGAACAGGAGCTAAGAGTCATCTGCTTCTTTCCTTAACAGCCTCTTTTACCTTCCTGTGTCGCCCAGATTAGCTGACAGAATGGAAACCCTTCCCTGACCCTTTCCAGCCAGAGGAGATCACTTTTGTGTTTCTCTGAGTGGAGCAGCTGGAAGCCCACTGCCTCCTGTGGGGTCTGCACTCTGAAGCACCAGCCCCACAGCCTGCCCCTGGGGTGATGCCCTCCATGCAGTGTTGCCCTCCTCCCTGCTTTAGAAACTTCTTAAAGGGATGCTGTTTGTATTCTCTGCTCATCTTCCCCAGCACTGAAGTGGCCTATGCATGTGCCTGTTTATAAATCAGTGGAGATCAAATGAATACTTAGAGGTAATTTGAGCCTAAAGGTACTGAATTTTCACAACCGCTAAAATGTTTGTTTCTTGCTCTTTAACTCAAAGGAGTCACATGGATGCATTGGCCTTGCTTCAGAGTCATTGTAGATTAAAAGACAATTTGAATTATAATACTGATCCAAATACTACTGCTTCTGTGACTTTGGGCATGCCACTTAACCCCTCTGAGCCTTATTTTCCCTATTATCTGAGACTAATGGTATTTTACCTGTCTCAGACCACAAGGGAGCTATGAGGCTTAATTAATGTTTGCAAACTGGGTTGTTGCATAGCATAATTAAATAGCATTTCCAAAGTTTAAAGAAGTAGAAAGTATTAAGACCCATCAGCAGTAAAGATGAGACAAGGAGTGAGAATGTCCTGATTCCCAGGACAGTGCTTAATTCTCTCAACCAGATGGTTTTGGAAGGAAAAAACAGCCCCGAATTGTCTTCAAGAACACTTTCCAAAGTTCAAAAATGTGAATTTTAAAGCAAAGGTGGCTATTCACAACTTTAAAGAACATCCAAACAGCAATATTGTTTTGACTGTTGTATAATCATTTCCTTCTTGTTTAGTTGCATGGAATTGTCCCACATTTTTAGATGTTACTGAGCTTGCAGCCAAGAGACTTCTGTTAAAGACAATCCTTCACAGCTAACTCTACTCAGTTATAATATTTTTAATGAGCCACGCTTATTCTCCCCTTTGAAATTTGATGCTTCTCTTCCAGGTTAGTTTACAGAATTCAAGTTGCAGTTGTCTTGGACAACATAAAAATGATAGAAATTTTTTTCAGGGTGAAACCTACCAGATATCTCTTGCCCTATCACTTTGGCTCACAGTTCCCCTACAATACTCTAGAGCTATTTTAGCTGTGAAATGGAAACAGATCACAAAATTATCACAGGATTACTGCAGGACTGTAGCTTATTTTTGATTAATGTGAAATTTAGTACTGATTAACTGAAAAAACCAGTTGGATGAAAGATTCTATTTTGCTCATATAACTGTCTCTCTTCATATCCTGAATAAGCAAAAGAAAAGGAAAATCAGATAAATTTTAGGAATGTGTTTGTTATATTCCTTTTTCTAGTTTAAGGCAATAAGATTTCCAGTTAATACTTTTGGTTTACCAAATGTTTTTCACAGCAGAAAGGAAAACTCATTATAAACATTAATTTAATTTAATTTTCTTCTTTAATTTTTCTGTGTATTACAATAAAACCAGTTTTTGAGGAAAATGTTACAGGGACATTTTTATGCTATGGGTGATATAAAAATGTGTGACATCAGCCATGTTATTAAGCTTACTTCAACAGATGT
Organism: Dicaeum eximium; assembly: GCA_013396995.1. NCBI lineage: Eukaryota > Metazoa > Chordata > Aves > Passeriformes > Dicaeidae > Dicaeum > Dicaeum eximium. The sequence continues at coordinate 1,392,640 of VWZP01002415.1, read as the reverse complement.
GTGATGCAACTTAAGTTTGTTTATTTATTTGGATTTAAAACTAATATTTGAATTTAAAGCATGGTTGAAGGGCTCTAACTATTGGGATAATAGGGTTTTGGTTTCCTTTTAGATAAAAAGAAATATATTTTATCATTGCAACATTCAATCTTTAGTTTTAGTTCTCTTTCAGACTCTCAGAAGAAAGAATAAAAGCTGTAAATAAAAGAGTTAAAAAATTGGATTTCTTTTCTTGAAATCAGAGCTTTAACTTTTTTTGATATATATAAAATAGACTAAGAAGTTACTAAAAATGAAATATTTATTACTATCTCACAATTCTGTGGAGATAAAAATCCTTAAAAATAATGCAGTTCAAATCCTAAGGGATCTAATTTATTTGAAGTAAAGTCTCTGAGAAAAAGGTGTATCTGGAAGGTTCAGATGGGACCTTGCTATTTAGATCTTACATATCAGAGGAGGGCCTAGGACAGTTCAAAGTCTGGGATATGGAGCTGCATGTCAGGATCTATTGGTACCTCATAGAGTCCTTAGAGAATGACCTTAACACAAGAGACAGAGTTCACGTTAACTACCATGCAGTACCATGCATACCTAGCAGTGCCTGATTGTGCCTGTTTCTCTCCTAGACTTTTCTTTTCTTCACATTGACATACTAGCTGGAACTAGGATAGCCTTGCGGTTCTGCATAACTGAGATAATTTTTATCATGAACATAAATGTTAGAAACCAGTGATGGTAGCAATTCCAGTCAATAACCTGTCATCCTCTCTCAGCAAAAATCTACCTGTGAAAGCTATCCCATTTCAGTCTCTTGTTAAAGGCAGCAAAATAAATCTGTATACAATGCAGGTAACTGTGAGTGCCCACAATGAACTTGAGGGGATGCCCAACCAAAATTTTCATCTTTGACAAAAGTTAACTTAAGGCAGAAAATGAGATTAAAAGAAAGGCAATTCTATTGTGTTTTCATTACTTTGGTTCTTCAGAAATAAGACTCACAACAAAGTAAAGGTGATAGTAAAGATCAGGCAGCATTAGGAAGGGTGCTGCCTCTTTGTGCTATCCCAGCAGCTTTGGGTTACTGTATTTTCCTTTGCTTCTGTGGATCCCTGTGTTATTTGCTCCTGCAACAGGGGTGCAAGTGTTTATCCCTTGCCTTTCTGTCTATTGCCTCTCTCTCTCCATTCCCAGACAGAGGTTTAGGGTGGGTTCTGATATCCGTGCATTGGAAGCTGAGACCTGACCATCCATTTTGTAGTAAACCATAATATCTTGATTAGATCAATAAAGATTTTATAAAGCTAGTTAAAATTTCTTATAGGAATTCACAGTTACACAATGTCATTGAAAAAGTGGTTGCTTCTGTTGTTTTCTGTAGGATTATTATTTTGCACAATTGTGTTCCTCTTCTCCACTAAATCTAGAGAGAAAATGGCAGATAAAAATACTTCTGCCTCTTGCTACTGCAAGAGGAAATTAGTATCTGAAAAGTCTCGCTGAACCATGACAAGGTTCATGACAAGGAAATGTTACTTTTGAGTCTGCTGATGAGCAGACAGTGATTGGAGGCAGGCAGGACTAAGACTGGGACCTTAAAGCAGTCAAAAAGAGAGTTGTTATCTACATCAGCTAAAGAATCTGGGGGGCATTGGAGGATGGGGTGGAGCAATCAGCAATCTAGAGCATTAAGGGAGGCAAAAATTAACTTACACCCCCTAATTCAGACTGAGCTACAAGTCAAGAAGATATTTAAGAAAAATGAATTTCCTGAGCTAGTTACCTCTCAACCTGGGGAACACTTGGGAAAGCAGTGCTACTGCTTTGCCAAGTTCAAGAAGGTGAATATCCACTAAACAAACATGATCTTGAGAGAAAAGTAGAGAAATAATCTGACAGCTCATTGGAGCTGCTTGTTCTCCCAGTCTGAGAATTTCTTCCACCATTTTTTCCACAGCTGGCAATGAAAATAATTTTTACGGGATTAAATAGTTCATGGTACAACTTGGAGAGCATTGATATGACCACGTGAGAATACTTCACTCACACCACCCACGTGTTGGAGTCTGCCCATGGCAGGATGAAAGATGCAGCTGTGCCTTGCATCCTGCTGGTCTGCACGTGGGACAGTGGTGCACAGCAATAGGGACTGATTGCTGCACACTAAAGTTTTACACTTCTAAAAAGTCCCCACCACCAAAGGAAGCTTGTAAGGAAACTTTGTAAGGAAAAGCAAAGGCAGCGTGTGACAAAGGAGATGCAAACAATTTGTCCTTCCGGAGACTCTGCTTTTTTTCCCTTTCATCTTGCAGTTTTTCTTAATCTAAACTAAAGGCCTTTCAGACTGCATATATGACTCTCCTTGGGATTGAAAGAATGTGTGTATGTAGGCTGAAAAGGAGAGGAGATGGCTGAAGTAAGAAAAATGCTAGAGTGTTTAAAAATGCTAAAAACCTGGAATGTGTTCCCAGGATTTTTTGTCACTTCTACTAGAAGATTCATAAGGAGTGTGTTTATATTCATATATGTGCACATGCATACATAAACATCTAAGCCACATGTATTGATTAAATAATTACCTAAAATGTAATTGCCTCCTAGACCTGCCAGATTAGATTCAAAAAACCAAACCAAACCAAAGAAACCAAACCAAACCAAAACAACAACAACAACAACAAACCAACAAAAAACAAACCCAGCACAAAACCTCCAGCACTATCACTGCACATAGATCTAAGACAACACCAACAAATTCTCTTTTCACTGGGATTTTATTTCATTCTTGTAGGCTTAATATCTCACTGCATGAACAAAAAATATCACACAGAAAGGGCTTCGGGCTAGCTACTTCCAAAAAGATTCAGCCTTCTAAGTACTATCAATATCATCCCTATATCCACATGGTTAGCACTTTCTAATACAGTCACTGAAAACCGTTAATAAAGCAACATATTTAGTCTAGTTCTTAGCCATGTGTCGTACTGAAATAAGTTCATGTAAATCTGTGAACTGCACGACAATGATCAAATTAACAGTCGTTTCAGGGAAAATGCCCCTCAGGCTGAAAAATAATTAGTAGTCTCTCACTCTATCTTTTCCTACTAATAAAAATCATGCTATTATTGTTGACTGTTCTAATAAAACACCTTCCATGACCCTGAGGTAGCTCAATGTAAAATATAAGGACTATTCTATTGTGCAGATGCACACATGTTTTATTGAACATTTCTATTTAGTTTCTCATCTAGTAACAGCATTACCTTCACGAGAACTTTTGTCAGAATGATGCAGGGCATACGCTCTCTTCTTCCCATGCAATTCATCTTCCTGAAGTAAACCCCAAATTTTAAAACTCCACAGACTTTCAGTTTAACTTCTCTGTGTACTGATTGTTATGTATAACAACAGGGCAAAGATTCATTTTTCCCTTTGATGGCCCCTCAGAAACAGAGTATTCATTCAAATGTGTATATTCTTGCACTACAAAATTCAGAGCAGCACAGACTTTCAGCAAAATTTGTGTATATTCTCACCAAAATTTTGCTCTCAGGATTTTGGTTTAGTATAAAAGAGCAATTTACCCTGTGCTACATTGTCAGAACTACCTATTTAAATATTTACCTTATTATCTGTGCCTACATTTAATTTTCTAACAGCTTGGCTGATGAACACTACATAAGAGAAAGTTACCCAGGCTGTGAACACCCAGTAAGAAGCAGCCTGTGGTCATACTCCTGTCTTGCCATAACTGGCATAATTCTCCTATGTGTAAAGGTAGAGAAAAATATCTCATATTAACTGAGTGGCAACAGTGTGTTCAACTATAGAGCCATGTTAACCTATTCCCTTATGCAGTAATGGATTAGTGGGGCCACATCCCAAACATTATTTTCTTTTCATTTCAACTGGATGTGGAAACTGTATAAACACAGAGATAGGCATAGAAGACTTGTTTGAGTTTTATGTTCATGAATAATATACAAACATTTGGGATTAATTTATAGTAGTAAGCAAATAACAAGAGCTTTCCAAAATGGCTCCCAAGAGCACTTCCAAGGGAAGTACGCCCACTAATTTGCACTAATAGGAAAGTCAGAATGAGGTTCTTCTGTAAACATATTTCTGGAAGCACTTTGTGAGTAAGTGATCAGGAGTGACAGCACCTTCTGAGGGGGTAAAAAAATGAGCTGACAGCCTGGAAACACCTACTGAAAACAGAAAGAGTGTGCCAGTTTCTTGCCAGAGTGATCTTTACTTCCTTGGCTGCAAGGTCTGCTCCTTGCCCCTAGGTGTGTGTCCGTGTGCAGATGCTTGTGTGTGCACATGTGTGCACATGTATGGCCATGTCCACGTGATTCAGCCCAGCCATGCTGTCCTATACAAAGCTGTGAGCCAACACAGCAATTAATCAGATATTAATGACTTGTGAATTTCCCTCCAGGAGGTAATGGGACTAATGCTGTGGTCCAAGCTGCCTGGAACATGTTCTTGGCTCTGGTCTTCTGCAATGTCAGCCTGTGTATGTAAGTGCTCTGCCTTCCTCTGTGTACATTCACCATTATGGTCCTAGAAACTTGGGTGATCTATCCTGCCCTCAGTTTCTGCATCAATATTAAAAGTAATTTTCTTAATTACATCACTGAATTGTTGTAATGCAACAATTTTTGAAGAAAAAGGTCAGCTGGTTTGCAAATTCGTATCATTTATGGGAGTTCTTAAAGAATACTTAAAATTCTCATATTTTAGAGATTTATATCTTATGCAATCATGTCTATTTAGTGTTGTCTTGCGACAAAGGAGAATAAAAGGATTGCAAATAGGTAACAGGAACTAGGCAGATTTTTTTAGTATTTCTCTAATGTAGTCTTGCATAAGAATCAAATTCTCCCCAAATTACTTTTGTGATATGTGAATGCCATAAATAACAGGATGGAAAAGGGATTGATCTCTTTCTCTCTCCTTTACATGAGGATATGCTATAATCAGAAAGGCTAATGTATTACCAAAACCACTTTTTCTTCTTTCTCAGAGATAAAGCTCTTGGACCAAGAATTCAACCAAATGCCTCTTATTGACAGGAGAATTTCTGAGGTACCACTACCGTTCAGAAATTACAGCATCAAATATTCAGAAGTCCAGAAGAAACTATCATTCTCTCCCTCAGCCTTTCACAGCTTGTTAGCATAGTGTTTTGATTTTAGTTGGCCTAATTGCTCAGAATTAGACCTTCAGAATAATAAGAAATACACATGTTCCCCTGATAAAGCTAAGAACACTTCAGGCTCTGTTCCAGAAATAGGACTGAAAGTAATTTCCATCTTTCAAGTGTTATCAGAAAACAAATGTTAGTAAACAGCGGGTAGTGAATAAATGAGGAAGGAGGGAGGTCAACGACAGCATCAATCAGCTATGTCTTGCTGAAAAATTAAGGTGCTACAGGTGAAAAAAAATTAATTTCAGGAAAGGAGGGGATCAAATTAATTTCCATATCCACTTTTAGACATCTATTTTTCCATAATGGGATAAACCCCTGCAATTTTCATGGATGGCAATGGAAATTCTTACTGAAGGGCTCGAGCCTTTGAAGGGTGGTGCCTTGAGCTATTGAGCCTAAACATTTTCACACATTTACAGAATAAGGGTTGGCATTTGCTTAGGAAAGGTAACTCATTGCGTGCTTATAGTTCTGGACAAAAAGACAGAATGACTCCTGAATTCCAGTGTTTCAGTCATTAGCTGAAACACTGAACCTTGTCCCATTTCCTTATGAACCTGAAATGTGTGTTCTAAGGACTATTTTTAACTTCCTGTTAGTTTGTCATAAAAGGGCACTATCCCCTAGTTAGGATCTTCAGGAAAAGCTGATGCTAACAGATTAATGGAAATGTTGCAAGGGAAAAAAATAGGCTCAGCCCCTAATTCCGAGGGAAGTCCCAGATGCACCTGCTGATTCCAAGTAGCCACTGAGCCTGGCTTTGAATAAAACAAGAGAGATATCTGCAGGTTTGTTGAGGTTTAGTTTTTGTTTGTTGGGGTTTTTTTCCCCTATCCCCCAGCGCTCACTCAATTGAAGTACATACACAAAAAATCTTCCTGCTGTGATAAACAGAGATCTCATGCATGTGTGGGCTCGACAGGTATTGTTAATCAATGCAGTTTCTCTGCAGTCAAGGAAGCTGTGCCAATTTGCACTGGAATTCTGCTTCATATTTACATGTTCCTTATTGGTGGCTGATCTGTAATCTGAAGGACTAACCTGTCTCGTCCATGCTTCACATGTACACTTTGCAGAGAGCCTCATGGAGGTCTGAGACTTTTTAATCAGCCAAATGTTAGGATGCACTTCAGATATCCTCTGGAACAGTGGCTGCATTTTGCCTCTGATTTACCATAGTCTTAATCATATTATTTTGATCAGTTGCTAGGGAGTAACGAGTGAGTCAACTTACAAAATTTTAATTACAAAGGCAATATTAGTTAAATTCTCTATCATCTGTTGGGCACCTTTGAAATTAGTCCTAATTTCTCTGCATAGGACAGACTTTTTGCTTGGTTGCCATGCAGAGGAAGTGAGGTATAAATGAGAAGGTCACACAAGCATGGAAGATGTGGAACAGCTAGCACAGTCCAGCTAACAGTTGGATCTGTTCTCACTATGCAGGGAGGACTCATTTGACCAGCACTGACATAGCAGATAAACTGACATCAGTACTGACCTTTCATAATGACAGGAGTAAATTTTTCACTTTAAAATAACATCACCAGTGCACGAAAAATACAAAATTCTTTAAATTAAAACACTACAGAGAATATACTTTGATTTTTTCTTACTTTTAGTTTGTTGGACAAATACCTTGGAATTAGAGTATTTTGAAAATAAAGTCAATAAGTAAATAATTAATATGTGATCTGAAGGCAGAAAGCAAGTAATTAATAGTTAATTAATTAATTTATTGATTAAAGTTAATCCTAAGGAAATTATTATCTTTGAGAACTGCTTTCTACTCTACCATATACAATAATTTAGAGCCAACAGACAATAATGAGCAAGGGTTTTGTTGCTCATGTCACCTCTTATTGTGTAGTCACTTGAAGTTGTGTAACAATATTTAAAAGACTTAACTTCTTAGTTTAGTGCCATTGAGAGCAATGGTACAAGCTGCAGAGTTAACAAGTTTCAAGATCCAAGTTGGATCACATTGGCCCTGTAATAGTACACAGAAATAATTCTCCCACAAAGCAGCTTATTCATTTTCACAACAGCTTGATGGGTGCTGTTATTTTGATTGAGTTGGAAAGTGTGAAGAACGCTGCCTACGACAAGGCTGTTGGGACAGACCTTAAATGTTAATACTCATAAGAATGGGGAATGTATTTTAATAGTTAGATTTCTCTGAACCAGCCATCTAAGAGTTTGAAATTCTGCTGATTCCCTATGTCCTGTCTAAGCATTTTGATCTGAGGTGCTGTCATTACAAAGGTGTCTTATAGGAAGCCACAGATACAATGCCTACAGTGTGCTGACTTTTGTGGACAAGCAATTGTTAAGAGAGAAGAAATGGGGAAATGAGATTACTGGGAACAAGGAAGGCCAGCATAACAAGTGACTAAATATCAGTAAGGACTTAGAAGCTAAAATGTGGGGGATTATTTTTGGAGGATGGAGGAATTAACACAATGAATTGGGGGAAAGCGCTTCTCAGCATAATTCACTGATTGCAGAGGAAGTTGAGCAATCAAGAAATTCTATTTGAAAAATATTTCTACTTAAGCAACCCAGAAAACAGAAAAATGCAAGACACACAAGAATCAAAAGGATGATATTACTTAATTACTTGTTCTTTTCTTATTTTTTAACATAAGGTTCCATTATCTGTACTTAACGGCCAAGACTTCCGCTTCACATTCAGTCTACTTTGTCTACTTATTTTTACTGACCTTAGGGGGACCCAGTAACTGATAGTTCTTGCCAGAATTGTCTGTGATTATCTTGAATGTAGGTGCTATAATGGTTGCAGCGCCTGACTTAAATATAGTTGGATGTTTCAATATACATCATAGCACTTACATTTTTCTGCAAATCTTGGTTTGCACATAAGCTCTGTCAATTTAAACAAATATTTGTCATCTACTTTAACACTTCCCCAAACTTTCATTGTAACAAGAAAACCTCAGTCCACCCTCATGGCTGAATAAAGATTTCACTTATGAAGTAAAACATACATCGATGGCTGAAACACAGCAATGAATGAGCAAGAGAAAGAGTCAGTTTCTTTGTAAAGTAACACTCTTTGAAGCAGCTTGTGTCAGCCACAACGTGGCCAAACATTTATTATGGGGAATTAATTGACAAGGAGAACAATAGTGACTGACAATGCAAGGAGAGATGAAGCTCTCTCTGCGGCTTCTGGTATGGCCCCTTTAGGGGGTTATCTCAGGGTAGCTGCTAAAAGGTCATAGGCATTGCCTAATGTCTAGGACTTCTTTTGCATTTATGCCCCCTACCCCAAGGAAAAAAAATATGCTCTAAGAAGTGGTTAAAAAATCAAAACAAAACACAAGGACATGCAAATGCAGTAACTATTACAATTACCAGAGCTACTACAACTGATGATGTATTTTCATGTACCGTGCTTGCTAAACAGAAGGAATTCTCAGAGTCCACAAAAGTGTATATATAAATCTTAGCATTATTATGGAGATAATTTTAGACAAGTGTATCATTAAATATTCTTTTAACAGCTCTTTATGAAAACAAAAGGGCAACGCAAATGCTGATCTCAGGTAAATATTACAGAACCAGCTCTATTTCATTTTCAGATTATTTTACTTAATTTACATGAGATTCTGCAAACTAGGTAATCATTAATTTTTGAAATTATGTTGACATATATTTTTGGACAAGTCACCATGAAAAAAATACTGAATAAAGAAGATTCAGAAATTGAATTGAAATTGGTTGTCTCTCTTTAATTCATCCATCAAATCAAACCATTTACATATACATAGTCATTAAGATAATTTCTATGTGGTTTGCGATCCACTTTTTAACTGCAAAATGCACAAAAGTAATTAAACCAATTTAAAACAATTATAGAAAAACAATATTCAATAACTGAGGTGCCAAAAAGTTTTACCGTATCCTAAGGATGCAAAAAATTGTCTAATCAGCAGTCATATTATTCCACATTACATTTGTCCCTGCAAGCTAGCCAAGCTCAAATTAATTGTACTGACTAAACTTTTCTTCTTGAAGAAAATTAAAGATATGCTGTTGTCAACACTTGAGCACAACCTTGCCGACACTTAAACGCAGAGAAGGGTGTGACATCCTGCCCTGCCTGCTTCGCGCTAATTAATCACTCTGGTATTTAGGACCATTCAAGCAGACAAATTAATGGAGAATAATTAGTGTATCTTTGTTCCAGCTCGGCTTTGCACACCAGACACTCCGAGGGAGAGAGGGGAGTATGTAGAAAGTGAGCCATTAACATGCACATAGTTTTGCTTCTGTTCAGCAAGTTCTGCAGAGATTAAGAGAAAAGCCAAATTAGCAGTCGTGTGGCCGGGGTTAGGACATCCCTCAGTAAAGAAAGCACTCTGTTTGGGTATCAGCTTTCAGAAGCAAGTTGTTAATCCAGATGTTACCTTTCATAAAGAACAAAACACAATTAAAAACCTCCTCCTCCCCCTCTCACCCATGCACACAAAAGAAAAAAAAAAAGGAATTGTTCCTTTCCATTACAAAGATTTATCTGCAATTTGGCTATGGGTACCCACTAAAAAGAAAATTCTAAACCTTTTTAAAGCTTTCCTTTCCAGGTCATATTTGGTCAACATTAAATTTCACTGGGAGCACAAGGGAGAATACAACAAAGAACATACATCATGTGGTTATTTTAGTCAACAACACTTATGGTTATTTTTTGTGATCACTTTGAACAGAGAATACACAAAGCCATCAGATTTCCAAAGATAACAAATAGTGTCAGATTTATATTAATTGTAAAATTAAAATAACATAAAACTGTGAAGTAGGCTAAAATATGAAAACATAGTAATACCTACCAAAGAGAGCAATGATATTAAGTCCTTGATACAGAGATACCCTAAAATAAAAGAAAGATGTATCTGTACACATTCCATAGAACATTTTCTGTTTTTCCCATGCAAAAACTTTTTGTTCCAAATCCCTCTGCTACTTATTCTTCCATGATGAGATCTATAAGAATTTGACTACTATCAAGAAGGAGATGATCATTGCTAATTCACTTTGACATCATCTCAAGCTTAATGTGATGAATACTGCTTGGTGGGACTGGACACAAAATTAGTGCACTGGCAATTTCTGTGGTAGTTTAAGAGTTATTCTAGTCATCATCAGGATTTAGTCTCTCTGATTGGTGCCAAAGTCTAACATTATGTAACTCATTGCAAGACCAGGACATAAAATATTTCCTTGTTGAAGAACACTGTATTTAGGAAGATTGGTGTAGAAATGTGCTGCTCAGACCCATTTGTAGTGTACATTGCTTACAGGCAAAAATGCACCATGGCTCACAAAGCACGGTGTCTCAAGGGGGTGGGGGTGGGTGAAAAGGGTCAGGGGAAAAAAGATCAAGAAAGACCACACAGTGAGAAAAGCTGACCACATTCAGAAGCTGTATCAATCCTAATCAATCCTATAAAATCTTTTTTCTCTTTTTTTTTCTTTTTTGGTAAGAGCACGCAATAATGTGCAGGCTATAAAACTGTGCTACGTGCACTTTATTTTTCCACAGCATGAACTAAAAGGCAAGGAGAGGGGGAAGGAATCCCACCCAGGTTTTGACACGATATAGGATACTGTTTTAACACAACACTACAGAGCTTCATAAAAATGTGATATTTCTGTTCACAGTGTCCTGGGCTTGTTGGTCAAGGGAGAACACAGCTACAAAATCATGAAGTCTCACAGTTCCTCAGTGTGAGGGGAAAACAGAGCACCTCTGCACAGTTTCCTACAGCACAGAGTTACTGTGTGGTAAGACCAGATGCCATTAGAAACGCTGCCGTTCTGGGAGTGGGTTTCCTCAATCTTTGAAGGTGCATAATCCCCATTAAAGGAAAACCCTGAGCGTAGGAGGGGCAGCACTGACATCAAGGCACCTGGCCATGACTGAAAGAGCTGGCCCCATATGCGGCTGCTGCTGAGCAGCAGAATGTAATTTAGTCGCACCAGCAGGAGCAGAGGTCAATGATTTTATATTAATGGGGATCACGACAGTTCTAAGCTGTGGCGTGCTTTGAAATAAGTGTTGTACAAGGCAGCAAAGAGGGCTCAGCAGAGGAAATGAGCTGTGTCACTGTCTCCTCATGCCTTGAAGCAAATACAGAAATGTTTAAAGTTGCTATAGACTTGAAGCCACAATATTTTATAAACAAGAATTACCTGTTTTAATCCAAAAGCTAAATAGCTTGTGAATTATTACATCTTTTGACATAATTTAAATTAAATTAAAAAAATTAAAAGCATGGGGCTTTTAGACTGCAATCTAAACAGAAGTAGAAGTGGAGGAAATGTGATAAATCCTTTTAAAAATCAAATACAATTTGTAATTAATCATTTGCATGTAGGGATTATGGTCACGTTGCATTAAATCACAATGTATCAGCAAACAATCCCTGTCAATATCACCTAACAAAAATCAGAGATTTAACCATGCAAAAGGGTCCAAGTTTTGATTAAAAGATCCTCAGGAGTTTTAATATGTACACTTCAGACCTTAAACCAAATTCACATTTAATCAAGCTTCTTTGTGGAGCTGTAATGTGAGCTCTTCTGTGGCTTTTTGGGGGATTTAAATCTGGCCTTTCATGTAAGTGCATGACACAGCAATCCTTTACATGGATCAATATGTAACTCAAGGGATACCTGAGGTCCTTAATGAGGTTTTCTGGGTAGGGGTTATTATTATTGTTGTTATTGTATTCAATTGGCACCAACAATGTGGTAGGTGCTGTTCAGAGTTGTGGTGGAGACATGATCTTCTCAACAAAGAGAGGAGGATATTTGTGTGAGCCAGAATAAAAAGAGAACAATGCTGCACCCTCCCCTACTGATTCCCAGCAAAATTCAAATTACTCTTCTCTCAGTATTGATCCCAAAGCCTTTTGGTAAGTATTACAAAAGATCAGAATCTGGAGTCACAGCCTTGTGGATCTGTTCTGAGATGTTACTCCATGGTGTAAGAAGGCACAAAGCACAACAATGGTGGAAATGCAAAGAAGGGGAAATGATGGTTGCATAGCAAAGAGGATGGGAGATACAAGATAATGACTCAGGAGTAAGGATTGTGAAGGTTCTCAAACATAGTGAGGAGCAGTTTTTATTTTACTGAGGGGTGGAAAAAGAGATAATTGACATGGTTGGAGTGATAACTCAAAAAGGATTGAGAAACAGTATTTTTAACAGAGAGGAAGTAGGAAAAAAATTTGTGTGTGGAACCACCAAATTAAATACTCCAACAAATGTGGTAAAAGAAGTTGAACACAATATTAACTAATAAAATGTTAAATATACAACTGAGAATAAAGGAGGAAACAGTGAAAAGGGTGGAGCAGGGGGTGAACTGACAGTTATGGAAAAGTCTAAAGGGACAGCACCCACCAAACTGAAATGAGGTTGGTAAAAAAGGCACATAGAAAAGGTTTTCAAAAAAACCACATTTTTTCGACGTTTTATGGTTTTGTGGAGACATATAATACAGTAGTAGTCCAAGGGTAAAGGAGGACTTGTATGCAAGGGTTTAGCCATTATTCTAAAGCACAATTAATAGTTAACAAACAGCTAGAAATGAATGAAGAGTGCCAAATGTAACTAATTGGAATGTAGAAAGGGATACCAAAAGGAGTAGGTAGGGAATTTCCCTGGAGATAAGAAAGCCCCTGTAGTCCCAGTGTCAAATGCAAAGTCACAATGATCAGCTGACTGGTGAGACCTTTGTGTTCTGTGAGGAAAAGTCTGTTATGACTCAGGTGCCTCCTTGATTAGGAGCCACTTTCCCTTCTGGAGGCCGTATCTCCTGGCTCTGTCAGTGATAGCCTGACTCCTATGACAGCAAGAGCTTTGGCAAGAGCTGGACTGGATGCTGGGTGAGCAACAGCAGCTGGATCCTCCGTCATACCTGGAAGAACCAGTGACACAAAACCAAGCTCCTTCTGGTCCTTGCTCTTGGAAAACAGCTCCCTCACCCAACTCCCATTGCAAGCCAGAGCTCTGCCCAGAGCTGGTCGCCTCTGGCTGAGCAGGCAGGCAGAGGATGGAGGCAGAAGGAGCACAGAAACTGTAGAGCATTGTTTGAGTGAGCTTGTCATTGTCCCCAAAAGCTCTAAGGCCTCTGTCTCTGTCTCCTAGCAGTGATCTTGCAGGCAATAAAATTTCACTTTCTGAGAGAAGCCTTGTTGGAAGCTGAGGACTGATTTGAGACACAGAGCTTGGCCGGCACTAAATTTCACAGCTAACCCTTTTAAGCAGGTTTTAAACAAAGTGCAGTGTGAGCCTAATATAGGTGTTCATTATCTAATAATAAATTGTAATGGAACGCCACTGACACCTATATGAGCACTAGTCGGATTGATGATCACAGCCATTACCAATGAATGCCAAACAGATTTGGGATAACGACACGCTGGCTCCACAGTACATGTGTTATGCTGAGAATCACTTAGGTGGAAAATCCCAAGAAATAACAAGGTCATTCACCTCTCTCTTCCCTCCCTTGACTTACAGATGGCATGTGTCTTTTCTCCCATCTTCTGGGTTACCACCTATCTCACTTGGGAAGAGATCTGATGCCCTGGAAACTGGTGGAAAGACTTAAGCTGACTTCCATTGCCTTGGACAGGGGAATAGTGAGCAAAAGATACAAGGAAAAATGTTAAAGAACCACAGAGAAAAAAAGTAACTTTATTTCATTGGTCATTGTCCAACCTGTGCACTAATAAAGGAAATGTTTTAAAATACTGTTGTTTAAATGAATTATTTAATGAGAGAGAATACCCTTAGAGATGCAGAGGATGCTTGGTTTGACAACTGTTTGCAATTTCCTGGCTTCTGAGTGTCATGTATTTTAATGTCTTTGCTCTTTAAGTTAGCTTTTCAAGTCGTATTTTACTTAAAGGTATGTTACAAGTATGTGGAAGACAAACGTACCACCTCAGACACAAAATTAACCTGTTCAGCTTTTCAAATTGTAAACTACAGAAAATATAATGTTAAATGATCTGAATATAAAACTAAGTTAATGACCTAAAACTTGTCTCTGCTTCTCTCTTTTTTTCTCTCTGCCTGGTTAGTTGATAGGAGGAAATATTTCCTTCAATAATGAACAGATTTATCATCTTATTTTTACTATGAGTTTTAGTGCTACACATATGGCAGGGAACATACAGAAGGCCTGGTCACAGATTAGGACTGCTCTACCAAGGCACTGTAGAAACAGAAGAATGATGGCCTCTGTCTTGAAGAATATTTTCTGACAGCTTCCTATGAGTTCGTTTAAATGAATGAGAGCTGTCATCCAAGTAACTTTTGCTGCTTTGGAAAATTTCAAACAGAATTTGCTAACACCCATTCTAAGTGAGCTTTTTTGTAAAATTAATATCATTTTAATCCATTAATGACTGAGGGTAGGATCAAGTTCACTCAGGTTAGGCACTTAACTTGAATCTAATTTTAAAGCACCCAGTACACCAATCCTCATTAGTAAGAGAGTACCTAAATTCCCATACACAGTCAGTGGGAAGAAGAAGGTGACTTTTTTTCTTCTACTTAAACGAGCCAAGACCAAAAATAATAAATTTCCACAGAAAGGTGGGAGATAAGGAATCAATATCCTAGTTCCATGTGATAGCAGAGAATTTGATAGATGTTAATGCACAGATAATCCCAATGAGCTAATTGCTTACGCAAGGTAAGGAAAGGCTAAAAAGGAAACCCCAATGTTTCCTGTCAACCTGGCCTAGAAGTCAGCTGTATGAACTCATGCCTCACACTTTTGATCAGACTACTACTGAGCATTTAGATATTACATAGGTGTGAGTGGTATAGATATGTAAGAGGTGAGGTCATAAGCATGGAGTTAGAGTCTTATTTTACTTCCCAGACATGATTCTTTTTTCATATATAGTTCACAGTAATTAGGATTGTATGCTTAGAGTCATTCAAGATAAAAAGCTTGTCCCACCTAGGTATTTACTGCTAGAGGACACTATTTCCATCTCAGCTTATTAGAGGAAAAACATAAAACATGTAAACATGTAAAAAATGAAAGCTAACACCCAAAAATCAGGACCAAAGATGATAAATCCATCATTTCCATCCTTAGAAGCATTCAGCAGCACATTCTGGAATGGACTTTGAGAGATCACTCAGTCCACCTCACTCCTCAAAAACATAGTCAACAAGATGGTTAATACCTTTTTTTCCTTTGGATCTCGAAAGGCTTCAAAGGGAGCAATCCCACAACTTCTCTAGGCAGTCTGGAGAACCTCCCCACTCAATCATCCTCATGATAAGAGAAATTCCATGTGTGCACAAAAATCCTCCTTCACTTAAAACTTCCCTGCAGCATGCCAGGCCCCAGAACACAGAGCTGCAGGCAGTGCTACCTTCCCAGATGTGTCCTTGCTGAATTCAAGACCCAGTTCAAAGGCACCCTTCCCCTGTGCAGAACCAGTTTTCTTTCAGCTGCAGACTTGATGAGAGTGCACAGTCTGTGTCATTCTGTCTCCAGGTCATCGATAAAGACTTGAAGACTTGAGGTCTTACAGTTTTTTCATCAAGACCAGAATGTCCCAGTTTGGATACAAGGATGCCGTGGAATACTACAGTGAAAGCTTTGGTAAAGTGAAGACAGATGGCACCCATCACTTTTCTGTCATCCACAGTCCTAGACATTTCATTTTAGAAGGCAATCAGGGAGGCTTGAATCCTTGGTAAATCCATGTAGATTTCTCAGTCATCACCTTCTCATTTGTGGGACTAGAAAAGTCTTCAAAGAGAATTTGGTCTATGATTTTCCCAGGAATCAAAGTGAAACTGGTTGGTTGGTGGTTAAACATCAGAAAAAACCAAAATTCTTCCACTCTCCTCAAGATTTAAAAAAAAAAAATCAAAATCAACAGAAATCAAGAAAATGCAGCTATAGACAAGCTGCAGTCTTAAAAAACAGCACAAAAGGACCCTGGTTCATAGCTTTAGGCTATGAAACCAACTCCTCTCATCCAGGAAAGTTACATTAAAAAAAAGGGTATTTGTTTATACTCCAGCTCATTCAATATACATATGCAAAATAAACATCTTCCTACGCAAAACATTCAATTGGAATACTATGGACTTGGTTTTCATATATGGTCAAGACGTTTTCCTGTCACAGTAACATTAAAAAAGGGCCTTAGAAGGAATATCAGTTTCAGTGTCATGGGAGGCCCTTTTACTTTAACAGGGTCTTCTCAGGAAGTCTTAACATAATATGATGAGGTTAAGATTTGGTTTTATTTCAATATTTTCACAGTTTCTGTGGCATTACATTTCTATCCCGTTACTGTGTGAGCTCACAGCATTAGGATTCTGACTCATGATTTGATGTTCAACAATATTTTTGTTTGTATTACTAGTTCTAGTGGCACAATGGAAAATACACTAGTGACATTAGCCTTAGAAAATTAGGCTTCATTTATCTTAACAAGTGCACCCTAGAGTATAAGAAGCACAGAAAACACAAAGCATGAAATATTCTACTGAGATAATGTATGTCATAAATTTTATAGAATTATTTAATAACATTTATTGTTCTTGATGGCACCTTTGTAGAATACTGCTGCCTTAAGAGAAATCTTAAAAGACAGAAAACAACCAGTATATTTTAATTATGTATATTTTTTATCAAATAATAACATACATCTACATACTCTTTTAAAAAGCAATGTCTGAGTGTCACAGCTTTATGTGTCTAATTCTAACTCCTTGCATAAAGAGCTTCCTGAATTTTTTGATGGCACGGCTAAGTTTATGAGCTTGGCTTTTAAGGAGGTGCTTATGATAAAGGTCTTGATTCTTTGTGAAATCAAAGTCTTAGAGAAATTAATGAAAGATCCTTACAGCAACCTTAGCTCTGGTCTTTCAGTATCAACTAGAACTGTAATGTGTCGTGGGATACAAAGCCTGTTGCAGAAAGACTCAAAGTGGTACTGTTGAACATGGCTTTGGGGAGTTTGCAATAGCCTGAATTCTCCCTCTGTGCAAAAGAGTGCTGTCTTACAAGTCCTTATCACACACCCTAAGGTTTATTTCCTGTTTTTGTTGGCCCAGGTAAATTAGAATGAGGTAATTTACATTTCCTTCATTCTGTACAGAAAGCAGCTGTAAAGGCCTCTACTTGGAAGTCACATCTATGTGATCAGTGTGATCAGTTTGGGCTGGTACAGTTACCTAGGAAAGTCTCTCATCAGTTGTAATGTAGATTTAGAGATATGTTCTAACAAGCCTTAATCTTTTTTACAGTTATGGAACATAAGACATTTTTTTGCCTGATTTTGCAGAAGGTAGAAAATGTATAGGCAAATAGGTACTGGACCACCAGAGCATGGCTGAATTCATGTTATACTTTAATATTAGTTTCCATCTTGAAATACCAAAGCTGAAATATCTCACTATTTCAGTGATCAGTGGGAATCTCAGTGTGGAATTGCTTACTTAAAACATCACTGAAGTCACTTGACATTGACCAAATATGCCCCCATTAAAATGACATCTCACAAATATTGCCTGATTAAGCAGCAGCAGTAGCTATTTGTTGATGAAAAGATAAATCAGTTTCCTGGGAAAAGTGCCAGTAGATAGCTTGTATACTCTACTTACATACTGGATTCTTGATAGATTTGGTGAAGATGTCTTCATGTTAGTATAATAAAAGCCTATTATCAGTTCAACAGCAGAAAACTGTTTTCATTCATCAAGAAAATAGCAGGTTCGACACTAGTTGCCTTTTTAAGTGAAAGATTGGACATACACTATGAAAAAATTTCCTGCCATTGCAGAGAAGGATAGCACACTCAAACACATTTTTAAATTTAATTCCACTTCTCAATTCAGTTGTCAGCCTCTTTACAGTAAATTACATGGTTAGTATTAAAAAGCATACTTTGACTTGTTCCCAAAGTGATTTTTTAAAAAGTTTGAGCAAAATTCTTGCAGCCATTTTGGATTTATGACAAGAGTGAACACTAATCCTCATGCCCTCAACTTCTCTGAACAACACAGGAAAAAGCCCCCAGCTGTGTTTTTTTTTCTCTCCCCATGGGAATAATTCAAAAGTGGATGAACTGCCAAACTTCAAACTTGTGTCATTGTTATTGAATATTAATATTCTTTTCTTATGAAGGCTAAGTGCCAAATTTGATGAGCCACCATAAAACCACCCCCCCCTATTACATGTCAGTCCCTGCTCTGTAAAAACATGGAACAGGTAAGAGGAATTGAAAAGTGAACAATGGTAATAAGGCTTGTGATACGAGGGAGGACAGGAAAACATTAAGAACTCTTTCTAGTATTACAGGCATTTCTCAGAGTTTGCCCAGGGAACTACATAACAAATAAAAAGTTCCTTGCTAAGTTTAAAAATTAAATAAGATAAAGGTACCAGACATTTTTCTCTTCTAAAAAAACTCAAAGAAATAAAATTTCTTCCTAAAGATTCTGCTAATTTTTTTTCTATCAGTTAGGTATGAAAACAGCAAATAGCCCTCCATTTTCTCTTTTAATTTCTGAAAAGAAGAAAGGAAATGAAAGAGAGAAGAGAGACCTGAGATTAGCCTAAAAATTAGTAGAGAAGGGCAAAAGATTCATTACTAGTTGTGGTATCTCATGAAAACTCTCAAGTGTAGTTCCAAGAAGGAGATAAGCCACACAATGTTCAAACTTTCAGAACTTTTATTTACTGCACTGGTTTTCCATGAGCAAGTGCTCACTCTCTACAGACCCATTGGAAGAACTGAGCTTGAACATCAGTATCTGCATTTTTGACTTTTGCACAGATCAATAAAGCTAGGCCTGAGAAAAGAAGGTTCTTGGATCTGTCAGTGAGGAGGAAGAGGGTAAATGTCTATTTCTGGAGCAATTCTAGGCTCATGAAAGAAATCAGCAACTAAATACTGAAGCTTTGGAAAATTAGCAGGGTTTTTTTTTTTTAATCAGGAAAACCCTATAAAAATGGAGAATATTACCTTAAACATATTTGAAGTGTCCTTTAAACAAGCTGTCATGTCTTTTTTGGCCTCTTTCCCCATCTTTGAGAAGGAAAGTGGCAGCCCTTGCTGGTGCAGGGAGCCAGAGGTAGTGGGACAGCTTTGCTCCACAAATGCTATTGAAGGTGTTTCTTTAGCAGTGAGAATCAGGTGCAAGTTAACATAAACAGATTGTCTTTCTTCAGCTATGATTTGTGCAAGCCATTTATGAAAAAGAGTAAAAAGCATTATAGCAGCTATCCATTACAAAATTGCCTCTGTGGATTAAAGTACACAATGATTGTTCCTGCCTAGGGTGTCTTTTAATAGGGAGAATAAAACTAGTTCAAGCAGTGTAAAAAGTGTGTCAGCAGTCACCAAACCTGTCAGCCAGGTTACTTTTGGATATGACACTGCAATTCTGTCCCCGATCCAAACAGGGTTCTTAATTTATGGTGGGCAATGTAGTCTACAATCCATCCTCAAGAACTGATCACTAGTGTTCACACTTTCTTCTCACACCTTTGAAAACATGCAGAGCAAGGATTAGAAACCTGTGACAGAGGTTAGACAGGGCCTGTCTACATTTCTATCCCAGAGGGCTCCCAGCTGCAGCATTTTATTGATTTGGGGATGCTGCTCCTGGAGAGTCCTAAGGCAGGTGAGTGAGTGGTAGGCAAGTGCATGTCATGTGAAGAAACGTGCCAGGGCCAAACCAAAACAAGGACCACATGCCATCCAAAGTAAATGTATTACTCTGCAGTGTGGCTTGGTAACCTCCAAGCAGTAGATGTACCCTTTATTTTTATAAGTATATATTTTGGTCACACTTTGGCAGCAGCAATAGTGACATTTGATTTGTGAGGTCTGTGATAAATGCTCTCCATTTTCTTTCCTTTACTGGAGAGAAATAAAATCACTACGTTGCCTGCTGCTGTCTCAGGACCACTGACATAACCATAGAGGGATTGAAGTCCAGCACCTCTTACATTTCAGGCAGAAGAAGGAGGCAGAGGGAAGCCTTGCCTGGCTCCTTGGGCAATGTCTGCAGTGGTCCAGGAGGCACCATTTCTGCAATCTGTTAAAAATCAAGAAGTCAGGCAAGTTCCAGACCAAACAGCAGGTTCCACACTAAACTACAGCTTCTAGCTAAATCAATAGAAGCAAGATTAATTAAGAACAAATGTGCCAAGTTTTTTAACTGATATAATTAAATCAGTTTTTAAATGCATCTTTAGTTACATAGACACATTCAGATCAGATCTTGGCCATCTTCTCCCCCTCACATACTTGAAGCCTGAATCCTCCTTGCCAAAGGGGCAATATGATCAAATCTGCATATTCTAATTTTTTAGAGCTTGTAATATGAAAGTCTTTGAGAGCTGGTGGTATTCAGGTGCCCAAGTATCTAAGCTAGTTTAACACTGTTGAATCTAGGCCAAATAAGTGCTTTTAAGTTTCCCCCTTAAGCTCTTTGGGCTTCAGTTTTCCCACTTCTGAAATCAGAGTTTTGAAATCAAGATTTATTGTGGGAGAAAAATATCAGCTGCCTCTCACACAGAGATCTTTTCTGCTCTCACTAAACTGCCATGAATCTTAATTCTGAGCAAGAGGTTTTGAGATCCTCACAGCTGAGGATCACTGTTTTAGCACCTTCTGCAAGCTGAAGGGGAAAAAAACACCCTCAGTACTGTCATTTCAAACCAGCCTATAACATTTCCCTTAGAAGCTATTTGGGATGTAAAATTATATCACACCAAACCACATCAGCCATCTTTCAGGGAAAGACAAGAACAATTTCTATTTAAAATAGAAGTATTAATGTTTTAACAAGCATAGATCTTTGTCTATAGTTTTGTGAATGAACTGACAAATAATTAAACAAGAAACAAAACCTAAAATATTATGTGCAGAACTGGTTCCATCTTTCACTTCCCAATTCAGTGACTTTTCCCAGTGCTTTTATCAGACCATATTTGTTCTGTGAGAATGGAATGTAGCTCTTCTTTAAAGTGCAATTACAAGACACACGAGAGTCAGATATCAGCTGGGAACTAAATTTTACTCCTGGTTTTGCCACATCAGTATGAAACACACCATTTTTTGTTATAACATTCTGCATACCTGATTCATTTAGCTTACTTGGAAACCTCACTCTCCCCTAATATCTTGGATCCAGTAAATAATCGCCTTTTGGGCTCTCAGCACACAGTTTTCTCTCATTTAAAACATATACAAGATGAAAAAGCACAAATTAAAAAAAAAAAGGAAAGCAGGGGGAGAAGTGAAGGTATCATTTTCAGGTGATCACCTCTGGGTATTCACCTGAGGACAGATCCTGTACAGTGTTGAACACTCTGGCACCAATCCAGAAGATCATTTACACCCATAAGGAGTGTGCCCAGTTGAGCATGCATTTCTGTCCTTTCCTTGATTCAGCTCAGGTGGAACAGTATTACTTCTCAGAGCTTTTTATTCTGTGCCTGATGAGAATGACCTTCACTCATCACTCATATGTTTGTTGCTTAGGGTCAGAAAAAGGATCAGACATGAAGGCTTTCTCTCACTTCTGATTTCCAAGGGAGAGGGAGAAAAACTCACTTTTTCCTTTTTTGAGATCTAGTACATTGCAAGCAACAAGAATGCAGTTTGTGCACTGTCTGTTATGACCTGTCCTCTCTTGTCACTGAAATCCCTCAAACATGTCTGCTTGGAAACTGGAAATATTATTTCTTCAAATGTGCTAAATCGAGGAAGTTAATTGTTTTAGAAAACAATTTGTTTTAGTGATTGCCTTGGAAATAATAATAATACCACTTAAAAATTCAAGTGTGCAGCCTTTCCTTTGTCAGTTGGAAACATCCACTGTCCAGTACTCTGATGCTTAATTGCAATCCACAGAACACTGGAGAAAAGAGGAGAGAGGCCACATTGCAGTCCCTTGAGTGTTCTCTGTATGCTACAATTAACTTCCTCCATGCATCTGTCTTATTTTACCTTTCTTATGTCCTTTCCAGGCAAAAAAAAAAAAAAATTGTCCTGAGGGATGGTTTTATATTTTGTTTTGCTTTAATTATCTGAAGTAGAACATGTAAAAGTCATTATTTTATGCTGTACAAAATAGGGCCTGTTTTCCTTATTTATTTGTGGCTAGAGAAAAGTTTCTGCTGAAGTTAAAAATATGTCAATTTACCTGTAAGGCAATTAAAGCCCTATTTGTTTGTGAGTCACAAATATCATTGGTTCCGATATTAAATCAGTAAGTTAAAAACGATATGGCATGGGGCCAGGGAGAGAGACAGCATTAGCAACCATTTAGTGTGACCACAGTAAGAGCTGAACAATCTGATGCTTGGGCAGTGCTGAACTCAGGGAAAATGCAGCACTGACTCTCTCTGCTACTTTTTTGCCTTTTTGTCTGTGATGGATATATAATAATTATATTTCGCCAGAATGCCAGTGGAAATGGAAGTGCTGTTGCTAATGTAGAGGCTGTAAAGCCATCAGAGGAGCTTTAAGCAAATGTTATCTGTTTTACTGAAGAAATCAATTACGCACAGATTGCTTAAACCAGTGACAGGCATAGTAAGGAGTAAAATCTGTTAAACAGAAAACTTACAGCCATCAATGTGTACAGATTTACATGTTATATGATACAACTATTCAAGAATTTCAGATTAGAAAAATCAAGGAAAAAGACAAAAATAAGAGAAAGTCTAGGGAAAAAATAAGAGACACTTTTTAGTGTTCATGTCTATATTTTATGCAGCTGAGAGGCTTCACCTTTCTTCACGTTCCCTTTTCACTGACATGGAACTGGTCAAGACTACACTACCTAGAAGTGGGCAGTTTTGAGGGATCTGGTCTTTGGAGGGATCTAGTCTGACACTGGTCAGTTGTTAATGGTCTGTCCAAGTTTGGAATATGTTTGTAATCTCCCTACATTATTTGTGCTCTGCCATTTCAGGGTATTGCCTTGGTTGAGAAAAAAATGTAATAGTGCTTCGGCTTCTGCATTTAATCATATTATCATCTCATTGTTTCTGAGTACAAAACAATTTCTTTTAATTCTGAAAGAATGATTTATAAGATGGTATGCATGTTAGCACATATTAACAATTACAGCAAAGAATGTATTGAAATTGCTTGCCACAGAATCATTTATCTTTTACTCACAGAAGAGTGTTTGCACGTGGTTAGATGCACATGTGTTAGATGGGGTCACTTCGCATCCGTATTTTCATATTTAAGGAATGGCAAGATGATATCTCTACAACTTGTGAGAAAGCAGCATGTAACTGTGCACTCAAAAACAGAACTACTGAAAAATTAGCTACTGCTTCTGAAAGTATTGGCTTTAATCATTCATAAAGTGAAAAAAATCTGTAGTCAAAACTCCTTTGACAAAAAATTCCCTAGTCAGATCTGCCTCTGTCTTGGCTTTTGCACTGCTGATACTTAGAGCATTAAACATCCTTACAGAGAATATCACTGTTCAAAAGGACTGTCAAGCCTGTTAATTACTCAGGTGGAGTTAGCATACAGCTCATTAAACCATGTCAAAACTTTCAGTCCTTCTCCACTGTATCAGTCCCTTAGAGGCTCTCACATCAGGATAATTTGATTCTTAAAAATACATTAATTCTGATCATACATTACACCAACAAATTATTCCACTTTCTTTGTAAAACAGGTCTGATCCAACCAGAAAGGGTACTGCAGCAAAGACAGCTTCTGTAATTAATATGTAGTGGGTGTGTCTGGTGCAGGCAGGGAGCGTTTGCAAGCTGTACTCGAAGGTAGCGCTTACAGAATGGTTATTGGCAGACCTTTTGAAGAAATATATTTCTTGCAGTAGAAATATAAAAATGGTTTGTTGCTCTTATGAAAGGTTTATTACAATTGTACAAAGTATTCACAAATCCACAGGCTGAACCCTGGCTGCATGGGTTACAGTGTTACCCCAATTTCGCTCCACAACAGTGTAAGTTCTGTCAAAAATAATTAAAGACCAGGTTCCCCCTGCTCCAATGCCAGAGTTATCAAAACTTCTTCCCTTCAGCAAAAAGCCATTAAAAAATAGAAGAGTTAATATAAATCTTCAGAAGTTGCAGGCAAATTTAGAAATCTACATAATCTACATCTCACTATCAGAGGTACTCCTTATATTCACAAACCAGAACTATATTTAATTAGAGACTACCTCAAGTCCCATCCCTCCAGGAAGAGCTCCAGATATTTTGACAGCAGTCTGCTTCCTCCCATGGTTCAAGTTATTTTCAAAAAAATCTAGAGAGGCAATCAAAAAAAACTATACTGGAGAAAAGCTCCAAAGCTGTCTGTGTGTAAAATGTTTGTTAGGATTAGTTACAGTCATCCTTTTTTTTTTTTCATTTTAGCAAAATACATTTGACCTGGTGAGTAAACTGGCTGAGACTGGCTTTAGTCTAATGTCTGCAAACCAGAACACAAAAATCTGGTTTGAACTCAAGCCATTTGGGTTCATGGCACTTTATACTTCCTCATCCAATTCAATCAGAATCGATTTACAGGAGTATGAGATTTTTCTCATGAATATAATTGCATTTGGATATAGTTTGTGAAGATTCTTCTTTTAATCAGGGAATAAAAGTATGATTTTTATTATTTCAATGTGCCTATTAGAAACTAAGAAATGTGACAGCAGGAAAGTATTTTGCAGGGGTAAGCAGGTGAGTTAGTGTAAGACTAGCTGCAAGTTTTAGAGAGAGGACATGATTTTGCTCATTATGTTCAGTCACTCCAATTGGCTTTAGCAGAAAATCATTGCGTGGAATGTCTCGCTAGATCAGCACAAAGTTTACAAGATCTATGACTGAGAAGCAATCATCCACCACTGAGGAAGACCTAACTCTGTTAAGCACATTTCTAAAATGACACTTCCAAAATGGATTTCAGCTCTTGATGAATGAAAGCCATCATCACGGTTTTAAAGTTTAGTTTGTTGTTTTTAAATGTGCACTCCACAGGAGTCAAATGTTCATTCTTACCCTGCCTTGCTGCAAAAAAAAAATGGAACAAAATGTAGAGGACAATTAAACATGCAGAACACTTTCTCCTCCAAAATCTTCACATTGGTAATACTACAATAATCTTCAAATTTATCACACCAGACCTCCAAGTGTGATAATGCATCTTTAAAATACGAACTTCAAGCTAAAATATTAAACATGTGTTTCCTCCTCCTATAGGATAAGTGCTGAAATGTCACACACTATTGGGGAAAATGACCCGTAAGTGTTTTTTTCCCTCCTACTGGAGCAGTTAGTGTGGCGTGCAGTGAACCAAATCAACAATGTGATTCAAGCTGTCTCTGCAGCGTCATGGTGAAATAAAGGATAAACTATAAAAACTACCCTCCTACAGCTCTTAGTTCTTGCTTCCCACACTTTAACATCTTCTGTCACCCCTGGCGCTGTTACTGACCCATGCTAAGCTAAACTAAAGGATGATAAGTTTGCTGCCTTTGCCCTTGTCCTAAGGGGCTGCACATTATCCTATCAAGCATCAGAAGCCATTTCTGTGGGATATTTGTCAATCTAAGAAGTCCTTTTAGAACAAATGAAATGGGCAGCGAATTACAAAAATGTCATTCTCTAAAGGAAATGGATGAAGGCTTTTGTTCTCCAGTAATAAATAGATGCCATAGGCTTATAACACTATTTTTGTATTACATTTGACAGGGTTACTATTTCCAGTTCATTAAGGAAACAGCTTGAAAACTATTTTTTTATATGCTTTTCAAAATAATGTTTTCCCAGTAATAAATATAAGCAATATCTCACATAACGTTAACTTCAACAACAAGATTTGTTTCAAGACACTTGTGTTAGGGATTACTACATATCAAATGGCAAGTTTTAAATAGATATTTTTTCAGCATATATAGATGCTTATTTAACAGATAGGTTATAAGCACACAAGTATTAGTGCCTCATCCTGATATTTTTTGCAATATTTTAAAATTGTTTTTAAATTTATCTTTTGCTAGACCAATTTTCTTGTGCATGATGGTCTTATGGAACCTCATGATATATACTCCATAGGCTAAGGTCAAGCAAAGGAATAATAACTCACTTCCTTAAATGAATGCTTCAAAGTAAACCTTCTATGTTTAATAGCAATAAACAGAGGTCAGGATGACACTCTCCCAGGCGTGAGAATAAAGACTGTGTGTTAATATTCTCCAAGAATTACAGTGGAATTTCTGTGTGACAAAATGTTTGCTAAAGTATGTCCCTGACAAAATATTTTACAGTGCTGTGACTGTGTGAATTTTTACATAAAGCCAAACTGAGACACACATGTAGAAATACACATAAAGGTACTTTGATAGTTTCCTTTACTATTAAAGAATGTTCTAAAATGCTTCAAATAAGATTATTAATTATTTTGGCACACAGAAAGTTCTTTCTGAAGATACTAACTGACTGAAAAATTAAGTGATATATGATATATTGATACAAGTGAACTTAACTGCTAGTCAGTCATAATATTTAATGTGTAAGGTGTATTTCTCTCATCATCCACTAATCAATTATTAAGGGAAAATTTTATTTACATCAAAGCGCTATAATATTTCTTATGTTTACAGCTTATTTTTGCCTGCAAAATAGTCTCTCAACTACTGTACTGCTGGCACTAGTTATTACTGATTACAAGTGAACATTTTGTTAATAAGAAGAGCTCAAAATTGATTTTGTAGGAAGATAAATCAGTAAACCAGGCCATTAACTGGTCCCCTTGCTTTGTAACTATTTCACTAATTCCCAACTAATTATATTCAGATCTTTATTAGTTAGATATTTTCACAAAGTAAGCTGGACATGGACCAAACAGAGGGTGAACAGTAAAGAATATATTGATAAATGCACTCCTCCCTCGTAGTGTATTTTTCAAGACACACACCAGTGCACATTTCAGATTAGACTCCGTCCCTTCGTTATCATTAGTCAGGCAGAGACAGCTAAACTTGGCGATGAATGGCTCCCGGCAGCCCAGCACATTCCCCTTCTCCCCTGCACACCACAGCTGTGCTCCCTCAGCCATGGCCACCCATTCCAGGTGAGGAACTCAGGCTCCTCGAGACCTACAGCCCCTGGGATCCTGCCAAGATCTACTTCTAGGAGTGGGACTGAGGGAGTTCAGCTCTCCCTTGCATTGGGGCAGACAGAATCACTCCCGGGTTCAGGCTGAACTGATGAATGAATTTCTTCTGCTGAAACAGAAAACACAGAGGTTTCTTTAAAGAATGATGAAATATTTAACTAGACAAAAATGCTTTAAGTGGAAAGCAAAGTTTGACGTTATTTCCAAAATACTTAGTTTTTAGGCACTTTTAGGGAGTCTTGAAAAAGCAGGTCAGACTTAGAAAATGTTGGAAAAGAGGACACTGGGAGAAGTCCTTCATTTAGACAAAGCAGATCTCGTATTAAATTTCTTCCCCTGCCAAACTGATAAAGTGAAAAATTTCTTTCCCTCTAGGATTCAACCTGGGATGTTAACAGTAGAGATAAAATAACCTATACCTATGGCTATGGCATTTTTATTTTGGGACACTGGAGATCATTCATTTAAAACCCCTCAGAAAGAGCAGAGAACAGCCCCATCTATTCTGCAAGTTGGATGCACTGTGTAACCCTGGTGTCAGAGGAATCACCAGCTCTGGTGAGTATAGGCAACAAACATGGACTTTCATTTCCTTGCACCATTTCACTTTTTTCAATCAAACCAAACTACCAAGGAAAGTGATGGTATTATTCCATAATGTGACTCGATCTGGGAAGAAAAATATGCTTTTCTTCCACATTATCATCCTTCCCTTTAAGTGGGAGCCCTGTGAAACCATGTTCCAAGGGGATTTTTGTAGCCCCTATATTTTCTGGGGCAAAGCTGCTTTTACTGTTAATAAGAATTCCATAAAGGCATGGAAGAGCATGCCAACTTCACAAAAAGGTTAAAACTTTCAGAATGTGTTATCTGAATTATCTTA
This sequence comes from Dicaeum eximium, assembly GCA_013396995.1. NCBI lineage: Eukaryota > Metazoa > Chordata > Aves > Passeriformes > Dicaeidae > Dicaeum > Dicaeum eximium. Next base: position 1,364,343 of record VWZP01002415.1, on the reverse strand, counting down.
TGAAGAATATTATGTCATATTAAAGGTTATTAGCAGTGTAGATATCAGAATTTCAGGATGCTCAGATCCTGTTTTTTTTTTTTTTTTCTGAAATACTGATCTTTCTGCAGCTCTTACGGATTTCAGGGTAGATGCCAGCCCTCTTCACCTGTGAAAGCCAGGCCCACCTACTGGGATTTAGCTGCCAAAAAGGTATTTTAGCAGATAACTTTAACACACCCAGTTTTGAAAAAATCTGTCTTTGATTATTTTTAACATTCATCACTGCTTCTCTAAAGAGTTTGGGAATATTACTGTATGCTGTTGAACAGCTGCTGCATTTCACTCCAGGCATGTACGAAGTGTTCACCATACAGTTTTTCATACCAATTTGCTAGGTTTGCATAGCACTCTGGGATCCTGTAGATGAAAGGAACTGTATCAAGGTTAGATTACTGTTACAGTGAAACCCGTCCTAACAGGCACAAGCTGACCTAAATCGCCTGTCCTAACACACAATAAAATTTCAGCTTCTGTGAAAAGTTCCCTTATATTAGTTCTGCTATATTATGTGACTACCTGTTGTAATGGCCAAATTAATACCAGGCCCTTTGGTGGCTGATAAGAGGCTTTTACTTTGGATAGGACATGAAGCCATGAACAGATGCAGAACCAGGAAAAGAATGCCTGGTGCTACAAGCCCAGCTTCATGAGCAATCACAGCACAGCTTTTCTGAAAGCAGAGCTGCAGTAATATTAGGCAAGTCTGAATTTTTTATAGGCAAAGTTTAATATGAACTCTCCAAGGAAAACAACCTCAACAGTAAACATGAAAAGCCATTTGAGGAGATATAGTTATTTTACTCTGCTGATCTTACAGTTTCTGTTACAATGGGCCTTAAAACACCAGCTGTAATCCCAGAGTCAGCTTCAGTGGCCCAAGTTACAGCACACAGTGGTAGACAGACAGACAGACACACAGGAGCTCTCACAGCCAGTAAAAATTAAAGACTTGGGGAGTTTAAATTAGAGTGCACTCATACCTACTCATACAGTGCTCACAAGTGTTAGAGCTATTACCATGCCCTGGGGTTTTACTTTCTTTACCCACGGACCCACAGTGCAGAGTAGTTTCTCCATATCAATAAATAAAAATGTGCATTGGCTGAAAATACACACACACACACACCTACACACACAAAGTGTGTTTATACAGAACAGAGAGGGGCAAATAAAAACCAGACATGTACAGCAATTGTTGAGGTGAATAAGTTCATCAGTTATTTTTCTAAAGGTCATAGCTAATACAGGATAGTGGGTACTATTTGTAACTAAAGAGTGAAACAGAAACCAAAAGCAAGAATTTACTTGTAAAAACATGATACATAAAAGCTAATAAAACCCTCCAAAATTGACACACTTAACTTTGTGAAACCTGAATAATAATAATAGCAATAGGAATAAGAATAAAAATGAATTTGCAGGCATACTTTGCTTTCAAGCTTAAAGATCTCTCAATATGCTTGACAGACACTAAATATCTGAGAAGTGCAAGCCCTGCAGATAAATAAATTAAGACCCAGACCACAAGACTAAGGAGTAGGACTCAAAAATTCCCCTACACTCTCAGGCAGTGTCTCTTGCACAGTTTTCTTCAAACTGAAGTAACTCATTCCTCTCGAAAGAAGAGCTCAAAAATGCAAAGGATTTTGGTCATTTTTGGTAATGGTTTAGTTGAACAACAAAACATTTGCTTACACTAAGAGCATCTGAGAACAACTGGTCTTCATTGTAGCTGACAGTCATGCCTCTTCATGACTTGTTTTGAAAAAGGGTGAAACAAATTAATTTATGTCACTTCAGCAGGCAAACAGTAAAATGTTTTTCTTGGCTACTGATTCATGTATGCTGCAGCTGTGTGACATGTATAAAAGTGGGAAACAGTTCCTTCCTCCCAATTCCTTTCACATCTCTAGATTACCAGAGGGTAATGACTATGCCATGAAATCAAGGTCAGTTCTCATCAATTTCAATGAACACTTTTACAAAGAGTGAGCTTGGTCCAAGAACTGAAGTATTCATTTACCAAGACACCTAAGAGCTAATATTTTGAGGAACCTGTGAATTCCATCCGCTATTTTCAACACAAAGTGAAACTTGACTAAAAGTGAGCATTTCACAGCATTTGTCACATGAGTCTAAAAGTGCAATTTTAATGCTACCAGACAAGAGGGAAACATCTACCACCTCACAGAATGTGTAAGTTAAAGAAATAGACATTATTCCAAGGATGCCATAAATGGCATGTCGCTTACAGACTCAGTAAGTGAAAATATACTATTGACATTTGATAATTCAAATTTGGTTTTGTATGTAGCTCTATCAGTGGCAACAAAAATATAGAGAATTTGAGAAAACCCAGTGCACTAGACAAAGTATGTATGCTCAGCTGTGTTCCCCTAACATTGTCACACGTTGTTTTTCTCACAGTAACTCAATGCCACAGGGCTGTTGGCATAGAAAGGTCTTGGTTTAATCAGCACAGAACAACCAAACAAGTCTTAATCATATACATTACATGAGATAAACATTTACAAAATTAATATTGATGTTGCCTATGCGAGCAAGCAAACCTGTCAATGTGGGAGGAACGTACCAGTACAATAACAGTAACAAATGCTCTAGAGCCTCTATGTGACTGAACCACTGACCTTGCTACTACAATCGAGTGCCCTCTTTTTCTCTGGTGGTGTGCCTCTTATCCATACTGAAAAAAGCTGCCTTCTCTGTAGTAAAGGCATTCAGGGCTAGTTTCTTTAAAAAAATCAGTTTTCCCATGTTCAGTGGTAGTTGAGCTGCCTTAAATACTTCTAGTGCTATAGAAGAGTGTTCTTTCCAATAATATTTCAGGAAAATATGATTTTTATTTCTGCCCTTTTCCTTGATTTATCCTAATTTTATTAGGACAGCAAAGTTAAACCGAGACAGAAACATATCTGTTTGGGATCATGAATGGTTTGAATTCCTTCCAAAAGCCTTTGCAGTGACTCACCTACCCTTACCAGGGTATCCAAGCACAAGCTGTTGATAAAGGAATCATACTCCTAGAAGCAGTGATTATCCAGAGGCTGGAAAGCATTACATTTGCTGAAGCACAGTGAATGTACTAGAGCTGACAGCAGCAGAGACTTTCAGGCATAGGGGACATCCATACCAATACTTCAGTTCAGAGCAGGAATGTGCTTCTGAAGTGAATCTCCTAACTTCTCCACTTACTGCATTTCAGCTTGCATCATGGAGAAGTCCAACAATTCCCGTGCAGCTTTCCAAGTAAACCAGCAGCACACACCTCTCTGCTCCTACTCCTGCTGGATGTTGGGCTCACAAGAGCAGATGAGAAGTAGCACATATTAAAAAATTTGCAGGGCATACACTACAGAAAGTCGTGTCTTCAGCATCGACAATTTCACTCCACAGATCTGTTCTTACCAGGCTATGCTGCTTGCTAATGGCAACTTCGCTGCTGTGAGCCGCAGCCGCTCCTGCTGCGCATTCCTCCCCTGATGTGCTTTACCCCCTTGAAAATATATGCAGGGAAAGGACTGAGAGAAGAAGTCAAATAACTTCAAAGGAAAATTAATCATAAGTTTCAACTCATTATCCCCTTTATTTTTAAGATACAACATGGTTAAAGCATTTCATTTCAATGCCTACCCATCAATAACACAGAAATAGTATAAATGACCAGAAAACAAAAGGTACAGTTGCACACCACTTTTTTTTCCATTGTTTTTCCCACCCACCCTCTCTTCTGATTGTGTTTTTTCACTTTAAATCGCTTATCCCAAACTCAGTGGCCTTTGGGTTGATGCTGTTGTAGCCTTCACACCTATGAAGTGCTTGTAATTCTTTGGGAAATCACCCAGCATCTACAAGGTTTCAATTCCTTCACCCTCCAGACACAGCTCTGATTTTAGTTTCCTCCTGACCCAGTTAATTAATTTACTTTAAATCAGTACAAACCAGTTTATCTAAACCAACCCCTGCTACTTTGCATCCCTAATTTAACCTCTCCAGGTCTCCCCAGCTATGCAGAAAGCAAGCAGTGCATCAGGATGGTAGCCCTGCTATTCTTCAGTCAGAACCCACATTCTTGCTGTGGGGCACATTCCTACAAAGACAGAATGGAGAAAGACAACTTTCAATCACAGTGCACACATTGCTCAGTGCAAAAGAAGTGCCATGTACAGTAACATTAATTTTTCTTACTAGTCTAGTGTGATAGATAGAAACTCACATTGACTTTAATGGAATCACTCTAATTTACACAGGACTAAATTTGGACCATAGGGATGATATTAAATGTGACCTTAATGTGGTTTGGTCAGAATATATAAGTTAATATGTTTTTATTTTAAACTGATATTATAGTGCTTCTCAATTATAAAGGTCACCAAACTATTATAACACCAAAATATTTCTTAATACTAAACAATAGCATATAAGCATTTAAACTGAGGAAAAAACAACAAACATTGAAATTGCTTCCAGTTACTGATAACCTGAGAGGTTATTTTCTATAGCAAAGAATGAGCAATGGCTCTGTTGCCCTGTAAAGAACTACTAATCTACCTAAAACCATTTCAGGACCCCCTTGTAAATATGTACCTACAAAAGCCTAACTCTGTCCATCTCCAAACACCTCTCCCTACACACCCAGAGTCCAGACTGTTCTCTTGATCTGCTTGCAATACTGTTATTCATTTAGCAGTAACATTCAAAAATGTGCACTTTACTTATGTAATTTGAAGGGAAAGAGGGAAGAGGGAAAAGTAGGAGATAATTCTCTCCTTTTTCTAATGGATGGGTAATAAAAGACTGAAGGCAGTCCAGTGGGCTCAGAAAAAAAACCAACCAAACACTGGAAAAATGCATCCAAACAATACACTGTGATAAATAATGGGAGTGAAGTTGAAGGAGGGAATTGAAAAGGTTTGTTTTTGTGGTTTTGTTTGTTTGTTTGTTTTTTTAATCTTATTTTTAAGTAACATTAACTCAGTAACATTTTTAATATAAATTAAAAATTATTCTTTTATGTAATGTGTATACCCATGATATATGTATGCATTATACACATAGGAGTAGATATTGACATGCAGACTGTCAAGTTTTCCTGATTCACCACATTACCAATGAAATCTATTACTATTAAACATTGATGATCACATGCAGATACATACACATCTATCCAAACATTCACATTAGTGCCTATATGCACAGTTACACAGGAACACTGCACCATCATCTCTGTGAGCACACAGCCCTACAAATGCTGCAGGATTCACACAGAGCCACACAGTGCCCAAATTATGAAAAGCAGCAGAAGCTGGACCAGCTCTTCTTCCAGGGAGATCCATGGTAAAAACCTCAATGAACTCCACAGGATCAGAGTGGCACCAGAGCATTTAACAGGGCATCCTGGTCACATACAAACAGCTTACCCATAAAGTGTATGTATGCATAAACCATCTACTTGCGTGCCAGAGGAATGCACATCTGCATATAGCTACATAAATCTTAAACACAGAAAATATATGCTAAGGCTATAAAAATTCAGTATGCTAGAACTCGATGGGATGCTTACATTAGTGCAGATAAGGTGCATATTGTCTGAGCTTTTGTGTGCTTTTTGCTCTACAACAGGCAAAAGACTGACTGAGCTTCCCTCTCTAGCTTTGGTTTTTTACCTAAATAGAGTGTTGGGATGAGTACAGAGCCTCCACCAAAGCATGGAAAAAAAACTCTCTTCAATCAACAAGTTCAGTATTTTCACAATTTTCACGTCATTGTAGCTGATAAAATATACACAGTGTTCTCTTTGGATCTGCAAAAGGCTTTTCCCCCTGCTACAGCTCTAAAGCTTATTTTACATTTTAATACTTCAGACAGTAGCTTGTCCAGCTTCTTTTCATCTCTACATTTCCCCTCTCTTCTTTCTCTTTTTCTTAAGTATTGTATTACATGAAATTCAGCCCTTATTTGGCAGGATTTTATGCAGTCTGTGGTGAGAGCTGAATTCTGAAAATGTTCAGGAAACACTGGCTAAGTGGGGAAATTTATTTGCCTGAGCCAGAGATAACATCTTTCTCAGACTTCTTTTTGAAACACTGGCACTTGTCAAGCAGAATTCTCCTGTTCTCCCTTTCCTCTCTCTCGTAAACACACACGTGCACACTTATTAAGGATGCAGCAGAACTTAGCCGACACTATAAGCTGGAGATTTTATTCATTCTGTTCCTACATCCAGCAGGAAGAAAAAAAAAAAGCAGAAATCAGAGATGTTGAAAAAAAACCCCACAACAGTTTTTTTTCCCATTTCCAGAACATTCAGCCCTTCTCATCCTCTTGTTTAAAAAAAAAAAAAAATGATCTATGTCCCCCCTGCCAGGCAGGCTCTCACATTTTTCTTCATTAGAAAATACATCTGTATAGCAAAGTCAAAATTTTGGCATTTATTTTTATGGTCACAGGGTAATGTTCTTCATGAAACATAATCTAAAGCATAAAGAGTGAGGGGGAAGCAATCATTTCTCATCCAGGGCAGAAGACAAACCTGAAGTGTAAGTGCACACCGATTCGGAGCTCTGCTCGCCTGGCGCAGCGCGTGTTACGCGTTTTGGGAAGGACAGCTGGGGGCTGAGCAGGTGATTTGGCAAAATCATTTGGGGGTGCCAAGGAGCGAGGCTGAGGACAAAATTAAAGACTCGAGTCTATAAGGAGGGAAGTTTAATGCCTGAGTGCTCGTTTTGAGCTGTGACCTAAGGTTTGGCTGGGCACTAACCACAGCATGCCTCATCAGCTCCTGTCACGGGTACCCCAGGGCAAACCTCCAGCAGGGAGCCAGCTCCAGAGCCACATCCTCAGCCACCAGCTCGCTCACACACTACTGAGACCCTGCCGAGAAATCAGCATGCAACCCGAGAAAGCATCCTTTCCTCTGGAATAAAAATTAATATTACTTGTCATATTTCATGTCTGAGCTCTTTTCATGCTTTATCCTCTGTAATGAGGGCTAAATTACCAATATTAGTAGATTTTCATGGCTAGCACAGAAAGAGCTGTTACCAGAATAAATGTTTGCATTGCTTCTGTTGGACACAGGCTTTGCTAATGCAGCTTTGCTAATTATTTCTAAATAGGCAATAATCTGCATCCCCTAGTGCTGGGTAGTGGATTGGCCACGTACCTGCTATTTCCCTTATTTACATGTTTTACAACTTTATCAACTACACTAATTACACTCTGAACACTGTTTAAAATTTTCTGTTAATAGAGATACAATGATGCACCAGAGGATGTGTATTTATGCCATAATTACGCCTCTGTTCCTGCGATGCAGTCTCCAATTAGCTGTCGACGGTGGCACAAGCAGCTGCCTGATATTCTAAAGCAGTGAAACATCTGCACGGCGGATGATACGCTCACATGGATTTTTTTTTTTAAGCCTAGAAATTTACACCCAAGGGAGTGCAGACAAATAGGAGCCTGTCATGTGTAGGGATGATTAGAAATCCTCACCATGGCAACATTGGAGCAGCCATGTCACAGAGTGAGGGGACACATGTCTAGATGAAGGCGCTAAAAACATTTGCCTTTTTTTTTTTTTTCTCCAGCATTCCCAACTTCCCTCCCTCCCCCTCTCCTTTTCATATTCTTCTCTTTGCATCTAAAGCCAACCAAAACAGCAGGTGAAAAGGCCAAAATCTGCAGCCCATGCAAGGAATATGACACAGTAGATTTAGTGTCAGGAAAACAGCAAGCAATCAGAGGATGCTGCCAGGCATCCACTGGATGTTTTCTTTCAGGTGGGGGAGGGAGAAGATGGAAAAATAAAGGAGAGAAAAAATATGGGCATCATTCAAAATAAAGCTCCAATGTCTTGATCCTAGAATGACATTTAATAGATATCTTCCATTTAACCCTCATTAACAATTTTTCTCTGACTAGTTGACCAGCCAGTATGTGCTGATGAGGGGGGGAGGGGACAGAAAGGTGAAAGCCTGGTATAAGCCTCTGTTCCCAGCATACTGTTTCAGCTTTGAACCATTGTATGCGTTAGAGAGTGTAACAGCTACTAGAGTTACTGTATTCTCATCTTTATACCTAAAACCTTGATTGTACAGACAAGGGTGTTAATTTTATCAGGCCCTTTTTGGGCTATTGCCATTTGCAGTGTAATATCAATTTCACATAATAAAATCATTATAATTAGTTAAGGGCATCATTCGAGAATACAGACTTGCCTGAATTGCAGGGAGATGGCACTGGTTTGGATCCAAATCTCTCATTCTTACTCCATATACCTACCCTTTCTGTGACTGGTCAAATACCACCAACATGTTTAGGAAAGGCTCCAGAGAAGTTCAGAAATCTTGCAAAACCAACTTCCCTTACAAGATTTGCTTTGTTTAGTTGGATGGAGAATTTGAGAGACCAGTTGCACTTCTCTGAAAACAGCTCACAGATTTTCACTCTCACTGGATCTTGAGCCCCAAATATCAACTCCAAGCTGCTGTTTCTACCTTGTCTTAAATGATGGTGTTTTAATAAACATTTTATTTCTAAACCAAAGGCTAGCCTCTATGGTATTATTATAAACACAAAGTTCATGATTCTTAAAATAATATATTTATGGTTTTAGTGCCCAGTCTAATTTTAGTGCCCAGATCTTCTGAAAAAAAAAGTCAGTTTAGTGGAGAGAACATGTCCAGAGGAGAGAGAGGGCTGTGAAGGCATACTTTGGTAACACAGTAAACTCCAAAGTGGACTGTCAGAGGCTGCCACACTTATGGGGACATCACAAAACTCAGCTTAGCTCTGAGTCTCTCAGCCTGTGCCATAGAAAACAGACCCTTCATGCTACTTCCAATTAAATTCCAAGCAAAATAAGAAAATTAATTAACATTTGCTGACTTCGGAACATGTGCTCAAAATATATTGAGAATGAGTAAGTAAAATGTTTTTGGAATCTAATGAGGAAGTTTCTCTCTGCAATTACTGAGCTGATGCAAACAAACTGCCCAGTGTTACAGGGTACCTGTGTCACCATACCATGTGCATAAATTTCACTTGTTATTCATTGTGCATACCCTGTTTTGCTCAGTTCTCATACAGGAGAGTGTGATATTGAAGAGCCACTATGTGTCAGTGCAAGGACAGAGTTTATCTGATAAACAAGTCATTTTTGGAAACTGCAGATGCTCCTACTGTGAAGCATTAAACGTGGCCCCTCTTAGATACACAGAATGGGGTTCTGGTCAACTGAGCACAGGCTGATAAGCTCTGCACAGCTCTGAATGCTGTTTGCCCACATACTAATGTTAAACAAAAGAACTGCAGACTGCAGAGAAAGCATGCGGGTCAGACAACTAAATTGCTTAAACCCTTAGGCAGCCTTCTGAAAAGAAAAGGCATGAAAGAAGCTGATATGAGCTTTTATGCAGAATTGTTCTGTTTATTATCTCTGTTAAGAAAATGATGGTAAGGATCTCGTTAAACTATATATTCCCAAATAAGACAAGAGGACAACCACCTACTAAACAAGACACAATATGCCATTGGTCATTACATGATCAGACATATGTCTGTTTTACATTATTTTCAGATTATGAATATAATAAAAAGACAACAATAAAACTGTACAGATAATAACAAATGCTCTTAGATTGCATTTTTTGCATTCACTCATATGATTTTTCATTGGAAGTTTGAGGGTAATAATGGTCTGTCATTGCAGAAACCTACTTCATGTTAAAATTTCACAATCTTGTATTAAAACTTTGTTAGAGTACAATTGTTATAACTCTATTCAACTACATTATGTGACAACTTAACAATAAATCTATGACAAAGTATATCACTGTGATAACATCCAAACTTGCCTTGGATGAAACAGCGATATGATTTTATTACAAGATTTCTCCTATGGCTAGCACAATAAAATATTGAAAAATAGCACTTGTCTGGAAAAACAGAGGGGGTGGAGAGCGTACGTGTGTTGATGGAATCTGTGCTTTCCCTAAAGCCTGCTTGGTTTGCTCACCCCACAGATCACAGTAGTGTCTTTGCCTTTCATTGCATTGTGCTTCTCTCTTACACACCCAGGAGTGCATGCAGTCACACATGCACACACATGGCACAACATGGAGCAGAAAAGTTCCTAAGACTCAGGATGCCAAACTCTACCTGTAGGAAGACAAGCCACTAGCAAAGCCAAGGTGTAGGGTGGCTGCTTTCAAAATCCCAGCTGCTTGTGTAGAGCAGACTCTGAATGGCCTATTTATCAGGAAAAACAGAAGAATACCTCACACTCTGAGACTCATAACAGCAACAAAATTAAACCCTTTGCTTTTTTATTAAAAACATATATAAGACATCATGGGATTCCACTGTCATTTTTCTGACATGTGCCTCATCTGATTACACATGAAAACCGTTCCTAAAGAGGCATTGCAAGAATGCAACGCGTTTATCAGTACATGTGCACTCAGTGTTAGTGCTGGCTGGTCTGAAATAGGCTGCTTTGTAAATAAAGTAAACAAATTTATTACAAGTAGCTCTAGTCCCTAGGAGCACAGCTTCACACCTGGCACAACGTTGATGCATGGGACAAGTGCCAAGACCCTGTCCTTCTGCAGAGCCCCATTGCAGCCTAGAACCCACACAGAGTCCAGACCCATTCCAACCTCTGTGGTACTTTATCTCTCAATGCAGGCCACGCTGAATTCCTGCCTTTGCAGTGCTCCTTGTAGCACACCACTGGTGGGATAGGGTGCACAGCAGAATTGTTCAAACCAGAGGAGATTTTGTTCAAGGGCTCGCAGAAGATGTCACAGCTTACTGGTGTAGAAGGAGCAAGATCACGACAACAATCAGAAATGAGTCACTGGACAGAGCTGAGGCACTTACACACTTCTCAGGGAGTAAAATACTGTGTTTCTCAGTATATTTTTTAGAAAAAGAAAGTAAGTAAATTCACACAAATGCTGTGTACTGAAGTGGTTTAACTTTTCCTCCCAGAAAACAAAGCCAATCTATCAACTCAGATGTTGCAGTTGTTTCAAAGAAAGAGCCAAAAGATGCTGTACTGCTTTTTAAAATATCTTATCTGGTACTCACCATCTTACTGAGAGATTCCCTTGCACTGTGCAGTGTATATACTCTGAATAACATAGATATTTTCAATTTAGTGAATGGGGAAATTATTTAGCTTGGATCAAAGGAGGTTTATTACCCCCACCCTGCACCCCCCAAAAAGAGATGCAAAAAATGCATATTAAACAGAATACTTACCTCAAAAAAAAAAAAAATCTTTTTTTGCTTTGCATGCTTAAACTCATAAATTTAATGGTCGTGAAAATGCTACTGCAAAATACAAAATTGAAAGTTGCAATTTTGAAAAGTACTTAATTAACTATCACAACATTAATATTTCTCACTGCCTCCCAGGGCTCTTTGATCTGAACAATTACTTATTTCAACTAGATTTTCAAATATTCTTGGTCAGCCCAGGGTAGGCTGATGAGTGGTAAGAAATAGCTTTTTCCCAACACCCCTGCCCAATGAAGTAAGGAAGCATAGCTGTCAGTATGTTCAAAGGGAGAAGCAGGATCAGAGAGATCAAGGCTCTTTCTGTATTGTAGTTTAGGCTGCTGGGCCAGAGAGCAAGTTATATCCTTGGACTTCTGATCCCCAGCCTGTCACCCTCATTATGGATTAATCTTGCACCTACAGCGTCTGGGTGTTAAGAGTTTGGATCTGGGCACGAGGTATCGTGGACATGTCCTTTGTCACCTGAACTCAGAGGCAAGAAGAACTGAGCCCTGTGCCTGTATTTACCAGAGCACTTGCACATAGAAAATTGATATTGTGTACACAGGCTTATGCTACTACTTTTTCTTTTAAAGCTTAGCACTTCTATCTAAAGTTTTTTGTTTGTTTGTTTGTTTGTTTGTTTGTGGGGGTGTTTTTTTGTTTTGTTTTTTTTTTTTTTTTAATGGAGTCTTGTATACACGTTCTTTTCCTCCTGAAGGTGGGGGTTTCAAATTTTCCATGTAATCCCTTATAGGCGCACTGCACAAAGTAGCTGTTAGAAGTGCTTTATTTCACAGTTCTGGCGATTTTGAGATTTTATTTGCTAGCAAGCCTGTCTCCTTCCCATCCTTTGTAGTTCTGCAACTATCAAGGGATGAATTTGGGTAATAAAAGTGGACAACATCAACACGATCTGGTGACTGTACATACCTGCTGTTGTTGCAGTTTTGTTGCAGAATGTATAGTCCAGTACAGTCTGAAAGGTGCTCCCAGCCACAACATCTGGTACTGAACTGTCAGAATTAGTCCTGCCTTTAAATGACAGAGTACATGTACACTGACTTTAGATGCAATCTATTTTTAACAGTAGGCAATTTCATCATTAATTTAAAGAAAAATTATGTACACTTAACAACCTTTTTTGGAGACTAAGACCTTTCTTGATTCTATTTGTTCAGGCAGGGATTAAACAAAAAAAAGGACAAGCTTTATGAACGTGTATTTTACTTTATTTTTCTTTTGTCTTTCTTTCTCTTGGGGCATAATCCAGTAAAATGCTGAGCATCCTTGATATGATATGTTTCCTGTGGTACTTACACCATTCCATATCAGGAACAGAGACAGACTTTATCATCCTGTAGAATAATATGTAATTTATTCGATTTCACAAATTTAGAGGTTCACTCAGTTATAATGTATTCCAGTATGTTTCTGAATGTATGAAAATTTCTGTGCATTTCAATGATAATGCTGTAAATTAATGAATGTACAATTTTTTTTCTGTTATTATTTTTTTAAAGCCAGCTAAAGACTATCCATTGCTGGATCATATGAACTTTATCCCTCTAGCAAGCCTACTCAGAATAAAGACTTGCACAGTAAATCCCAGATGGTGAAGAATTGTTTTTATATTTCAGTTAAGGACTGAAATTGGGAAATTTCTCTTTCACACCTCAATTTCTGTGTAGCTTGCACTATTATGCTCAGCTGTATTATAGAGCAAGAAGCCTTTAAAATATGTAAATTTCCAGATGAATTTCTGAACAGAGAATGGTCGTACAGACTCAACACATTCCAAAACCAGAAAATGTCAAAAGAAAGGAAACAGATCAAAACACTGTTTTTGACATTACTTTCAATTAAAGCTGCATCTGTGAGGTCCACATACGCTTGGTGAATTTTTAAGGAAAGAAAAGACATGAAGGAATTATTTTATACTGGATGGTGGAGGAATACCAAATAAATGGCATGCATTATTTCAGTACATTAAAATCCCCTCTGGTACTGATTTCAGAAGATCATTTTCACTGTCTTCTTTCCAAAATTACGGTATTCTGAAAAGAAAGTCTGACTTCCCAAAATTTAGAAAACAAACCTCAGAAATATTATGAATTAGATGAACCAGTATATTTCCTGCATTTTTTCTGTATCTCAGAGCTTTATCATTTTTATACCATTTTATACCATTATATACCATTGTTTATATACTAAGTCAATACATTTATTAATTGGTTGAGGTTCTACTATTTTTATGGGGTATTCTGTGGCAATTCCAGATTTTAAATACCTGTTCTTTTCAGAGAAAAATTGAGTGTGAACACAACTGTATGTTTATGTGAAGAACTCTGTCAATATTGCATGCAAATGATGCATTTTAGCATTCCAACAAGCATTTAGGGTTTTAAGCAGAAGTTTACACACAAGTGTCTGACATATGTATTCCTTTATATATACATATATGTACATGTGTTTCATATAAGAGAAGCCTGTCAGTTGAAGTGAAAGCCTGTATCCCAAAGTAAGAGGAAAACAAGCCTTGTGGGCAGATGAAAATGAGAGCAAAGAATGTTTAAAGGTTCATCTTTCAACAGAATAAGAAACTTTAAACAGAAAAATCCCCCATCATAAGCACACAAAAAACCAAGAAACCTCACAACCACAACATACTATGCACCCCCCCACCGCCCCTCACCCCAGTTGTCAAAATCCAGATACAAAACTTATTTATTTCCGAGTGATTTTATATTTTTGCTTAAACAGCAGATTTCCCTACACTGTAGTCTTTGGCGAGACATTTTCCGGAGGGTCTGCCCCACTTGGCACCTTATTCCCATGCCCCGTTGCTGCAATACTGATACTTCCACACACTCAAATCCATACTGTCCTTGCCAAACGAGGCCCCGAGCATCAGCTCATGTGGGTGGCAGGGACTGCCCTGTTGGCTGTGAGACCACCTTGCCAACAAATCTGACCTGACATTTGCAGCAAGACTTGATAGATGTGCAGTAGTTACTCAGGCTAAACTCCTGATCAATATGTCAGATTTTAAAACTGATTGCAACAAAGTAGACCCTGGATTACGAGGCACCTGCATTCACAGGGACTGTGGAAAGACAAGTCTCAGACACTGTATTTTGCATGTCACGCTCGATGGCTTGGTGAAAGATCTGAGCAGAAGGCCAACACTTCCACACTCAGTTTAGCTGTGACCCATTAAAGAGACCAAAAATGTACAATATGCATAAAAAGGTGGCTAATAATGCATACACACACTCACACATGCACAGGCTGCAGCTACCCAGAACACCAACACTTTTTGAAAACCACATGAACCTCCCAAACTGCACCATAAACATCCATTAACATGATAATACCCATTAATCCAGCCAAACACAACTCATTTGTCATCTTTCTCTTGCAACCCATCTGTGAGCGTGTAGGAAGGGGAGGGGGGAATTCACAGTCTTATCTGTCGGGGGATTAGCTTCACAAGAAGGACTGATTTTAAGTAATTCCATGGTAGGGAAAAGCTCATTTGTTTCTATTTATTGAAGGACCTTTTTAGTGTTGTACTTTCATGATCTTAAGTCTTAAGCAAAGCAGTTAAAATGGGGAGAAGAATTTAAATGTTATCCAGCATTCAAATTTTACTTTTGCTGCTTGCATCACAATTTCCTTATATTTTCTTTAAATTTCTTATGAATTAAGAGGTCCATTTTAGTGGCTGTATTGATGTTTGATCTGGTGGGAAATATTTCTTACTTGAAAAATCTGGGGGTTTTCTTTGTATTCTGTTTTTGCATAGGTCTCCTCTTCGCTATGAAGAAGTAAATCTATAAGACTGCTACCCAGTACAAGCCATCCTGGCTCTAGAAAGATTGTGCACAGCAAACTATACATCCACAGGGTATACTCTAATTCTACAGGAATCTCTAAACAATGTAAATTATATGTAACTTAGCCTCTTCCTCTCATAGGTGTTGCTTCTATTCTACATTATCATACATCTTCCACTGTAGGTCCCAGAGAAAGAAGAATCTTTTTCAACCTTGAAGAATAGAAGAGGCAGGACATAAACATTTGGTAGAACCTGAATGAGATGTAATATTGGTTAGAACTATCTGAGAAAATAAAATCACAATAGAAGACAGAAAAACCCCCAAACTTTTCTTTTTATGTTCAGGATTTTGGGCTTGAAAAGTCAGTGTAGGTCTAGGTGTTACTTGACTCCCACTGAAGAGTGTTGAGGCAGCAGAGGCTGACTCTGTGTTAGTGAAGAATATTTAAGACAGTTTAGGAGCTTTGGAGGACTACAGAAGTATGTTACTAAAGCACTGAATTTGATGGTACATCAAATAAAAATTTTGCTCTTACTCATAGTAATCCATTAGCAGTTTTGAAGACTTGCTCCTTTTACCTCCTCTGTTAAGCACATTCAGGTCTCTGAATGGTTACTCAGCTGTTCTTGCACAGATCAAACTGCAGGTATTGCTGAAATGGGTCTGAAGAAAGTGATGTCTGATATAATATTCAAAATGTGATTATTTGTACAGAAAGACCCTCCTTTGTAGCTGAAAACCCATGTGAAATTTGTACCTTCTGTTGTTTGGGGGAAAGGAAAGAAGTCTGTCTGGCAAAGTGTATGCCCAAGAATAAACAGCATATCCTAAGTGGTGCAAAAAGATCTGTTCAGTACTAACATTTTACCACTGAAAATAATAAAACATGGAGGTTTGTTTGTATTGGGGTTTTTATCGAGTGACAGTACTGTGAGACAATAGAAACAAGCTAAAAAACCTGACATTCCTAATTATCATGTTTTTCAGCAATCTGATTTAATATGTCAGTTCAGCCTTCCCTTCATGATAAATTAAAATCTGAATTATTCTAATTGATAAATACACCTAATTATCCATACCAAAACCTATGGGCTCCTAACCAGAAAGTAAAATAACCAAGGCATTATTTTTAGAAGTAGCAGGAAAATCAGCTGAGGAGAGCAGGGTAACATTTAAGAATGATCCTTTTAATGATTAAAAGTTCTAAGGGGGAGATGATAAATAAGGGAAAGAAGTGATGAAGGAAAGGCTCATTTGTTTCAGCATTAAATCTCCTTTATCTGTCTTTCTCCCATACCCTTGTACACTCCCATCTTCACCAATGTGATAAAATTTTGTTATCAACAGCCATCTAATCCTTAAAAAACAGAAAATTCTTTAAACCCAAGAAATTTCCTCTAATTATGGGTCCAAATTCACTGTATAAGTAATTTTCATACTTCTGCAGAGAATGTGAATGCAAATAGAAACTCCCTTTTATACAAAATTGTTACAATGATAAATTTACATTGTGTTCATACGTGAATGCAGTCCCTGCTTAGTTTCAGTGTACTACATGTATTTCTAATGGAATTGTTCCCTTTTCAGTACTTGTGAACAATATCCTTTATATCTTTCATATGAGAATAGACATTATGAGTCCATTAATGGGCAAGATTTGTCCTTGCAATACTCCAGGGAATTTTCATGTAAATTTGCATACTTTTCCTAAATATGTATGCGAAATTGAAGGATAAGACTCTTAGATATAGAGGATGTAACATTAGAGATAGACAAACCCATCTTACATTCCTCACAGACCTGATACTACGCATGTGGTAAATTGCTTTTGCTGTCTTTTTTTAAGACAAAAATTCTAAATTACTAGATTTCTAAAGTTTAGTCAAAATTTACAGCAATCATGAAGATTTAGTCATTTCTTAATCAAATAAATGCAATCTTGCTTATGCATTTAGGCCCCTAGAAACCATATCTTTCAGGAGAGATGTAGAGAAAAAAGGACACAATAATGAACATTAATTATGAGACATGGTCAATACCTTAGAAAATACTCACCTCTCTTTGAAAAAGATAAATCCCCTTTAATTTGGAAGTTTAACATTAGGCAAAAATTGTCTAAGCTGATGAACTGGAGTTTAAATTCAATAGCCTACATTCCTTTAACAGTTTTCATTCAAATATTCACCCAAAAGTATCCTTAGAAAGCATCCTGAAAAGCAACCTTTAGCATCATAAGCAAAAGAGTCTAAACCCTCCATTTTCTTTTCTTCCTTTGAGCTTCTGTCTGGTCTCCTCCTGTCTCTCTCTTCACCCTTTGCTCTCAATTTTAAGCACATTGCAATGTTTCTGTTCTGTGTATGACTTCTGCTGTATCTGTATCTCAGTCCTTAAACAGTGCTCCTAAACCACCATTACAGCAGAAATAACAAGGGGTGTGGTTATCTTTAAAGTGATCAATGCTAAAACAATAGTGGGTTGCCAGTCTTCACATGCAAGAATGAATAGAAAAGTACAGAGTAAGGGAAAAAAATGGTGCTTTCGGAACCAAAACTGGTGTTACCTGGCCCATGCTACATTTTTATTTCAGAAAGAAAACACATGCTTCCAAAAAAAGTCCCATTAGTAGAGAGGACACAAATATGTAAAAAATGCTATGGATAACAAGGAGAAACATAGAAGCAAGTATGAATATCTGTGTACCATTTGTGGTGAAGTTTGAAAGTGATAGAAGAGAGGAGCAGGCACAAATCTTGCTATTTATTAATTGGATTTGTGCCTGCACCTGTTGCACACGTATTTGAAAATACCTGCCTTTACAGAAAATAGGTTATTTTTTTCTTGATACTTTGAGTACTTGATACTGAGTAGCTGGTGTATAATCTCTTCAAGTTTTTTATTTATGTACTTTTGATAATTTTTTTGCATGCTTTTGAGTCGCACATATATATCTCATTGCCTGGCTTTTCAAAGTTCCCAGCTATATTACTTACCATAGTGTATCTCCTGTGTAGAGGAACCCTGAGTTTTTCCCTCTGGTTCAAAGAATTCTTGTGAAAAACACAATTCTTGTGAAAAGCACTGAGGCAATGCAGTAGGTAATATGGAGACACATGCACACATAGCCCAGATAGCCCAAGTAAGAGAATGAAAGTAAAATCTGTTTCATTGCTTAAATGGTTGGGGAAAAAAAAAAAAAAGGTCATGAAGCAGTTCTTCATTCTAAAATAGTCTAGGATTAAGAACATCTTTGTACCTGAAGGAAATTAAGTAAATGCTTTAGAAACTAAAAATTTTAACATGGATTAGTTAGTTTGCTATATATGACCAATTAAAGGCATATAGAAAAGTACACTTCTATGTTTTAAGGAACGAGGGATAAACAAACAGTGGTCAATATGGAAAAAGAAGGAGGAGAAGAAGAAGAAGGAGGAGGAGGAGAAGGAGAAGAAGAAGAAGAAGAAGAAGGAGAAGAAGGAGAAGAAGAAGGAGAAGAAGAAATAGAAGAAATAGAAGAAATAAAAGAAGAAAAAGTAAGAAGAGAAAAGAGAAAAAAGAGAAAAGAGAAAAAAGAGAAAAGAGAAAAAAGAGAAAAGAGAGAAAAGAGAAAAGAGAAAAGAAGTAGTTACACAAGCCATTTATTGGAATGAAGAAAAATAACTTTGCTACATGACATGAAATATTTTCTTCGAGCAGATTTATTATTTCTTTTGCTCTTAAAACAAACCAGCCATAGACTTTTACCTTAAGAGCAGCAAAGTTGCTTATTTCTGTACTGTAGAGTTCAACAGAACTATGGACTGATGGTTTCAAAAGGCATCAGTCACACTTCCACAACATTTTCTGATATAAATATAAAAGCTTCATTTTAAAGGATAAATAAAGCAACACTATTATCTAAACAGGGTAAAATTTAACATCCTTGTGGTTTGTGGAAATTTTTGATGTGCCTGCTGGCTTTTCAATAAAAATCAATTATGCCTTAAATGCGAGCGGTAGTCAACATACTACAGACTATAAATTCAATTTCATACTCAGAAATATGGATTAGCTGAACTTGATGCCCTTCCATTGATTTCAGAAAGCAAAAGCTGATAAGGTAAATAATAGTAAGAAGCTCTCTGACACTCCACATCAAGTTCCGGATTTCCATATTATTTTTGTAAGAACTTTCCAGCCACCACAATATCCTCCTTGTGAAATATGTATGATGAATAGATATTATATGGATTGCTGATTCATCTCTATTTACAGAATGGATATTTGGCTTTTATAATGCAAGGTGGGAACTGGATAGGAAATGAATATACTTATTTCTTTTAGCACTGTGCAAGGTATATATCATCCAGGCTGGATAAAGCTGGTGAATAATTACAGAGCAATCTGATTAAGCCCATATTCTCCAGACTGCAAACTTTTTAAAATAATGTTTCTAGACATAAGGTAAGTAAGAAGAAGCCAATGTCTTTAACATATAAGAAAATTTAAGCTGTTTTAAATTTAAAACAAAACCGTCTCTCTACTCTTTGAGCAGAACATCCGAGACTAACATGAATTACAGAAAATGGGCTGTAGTTTAAGGGGGAGAGAGGCAATAATGTTAGAACTGGGAAATATTGGAGGGACGATGGATCATGAGCTAAAACTTTCAATAATTTCTCAGAAAGATCAAGTCATACATGAAAAAATTTCTTCCCTTCCTGAAATTACAGAGCATTTGGGCTGTAAAGCTTATGTTCTTTGGCTTTCAAACAGGGCTCAGTCACTCTTCTTTTAAAAAAAAATCTGATCCATTCAGGTTAAATCCAAAAGGCAGCTTAAGTAGACTTAGCCCACAAGGACTTGTTCTTACCTTCACTCAAAGGCTTGTCATTACTTTGACTTCAACTTACAAACACTGCTTTCTTTTGTCACACATCTAGCATGTTGAAAGAGACATTGTCAACTTTTGTGGGTCTTTCTTAAGGAATCCTGAATCCCAAGAAACATCTGTGATAGACATATGGATACTAAACCTTTTTTGAAAAACCCAAACTGCTGCATGGGACCTACTGACGCAAATAATGTTTACAGCATTGCAGAACCATCAACGTTTAAAATTTCAACACTGTGCAACTGGAAAGAAGCTGAAGTGCCTAAGCCTGCAATTTAAGGAACTGTCTTAGAAAACCCAGGGTTTAATTCACCCCTAACACATAGTTTGCTCATTATATTCTGTCAGCTCATTTCTACCGGTAGCTTCTGCCCTGGCTTTCCCCCAGAGGGTCTGTGCTGAATCACATATTTCTATGGTTGAAGAGCACAGGTTTTGATGGTTCACTACAGATATGTGCTGTCTTCTGTTTTTACACCTGTAAGGACTTAAAGGCACAGTTGCCTGTCTCAAACACTGCCAAGGCCACAAAAGGAACTTGCCATAAAATGAGCCACCACAGAGGAAACTTGAGATAAGCACAGAAGGGAGAAATTATGACAGAAAGGTGCTAATTCCAGGCCTGGTAGAGGTGAGATCTGATTAGCACATCCTGGTTAACATATCTAGAAAAAAATTCCCACTGTGGCAAACTGTGGGAAAGGAAGCAACTGCTCATTCACATATCACCACAAGTTACCGGGAATGGCATCTGCAACCACCCTGTGGTTACCCAGAACCTGGACTCTATACCACTGGTAGCCCCAGAAGAATGAGGCGAGGACCCTGACCACCAAGAAACCCAGGTTGAGGAAGTACCAATGTGATGCTGCTGGATCCACAAGTTGTGGATCTCTTCTCTCTCTCTCTTTCCCTCTCTCTCCCACCTTCTGTCTCCCCTCTCTACTTCTTTCTATCTCTCTACCTCACAACTACCATTAAATAAAATCTGTATTATTGATTTTGGCATAGGGTCTTGTTTGCACCTTAATTCAGGCAGAGGCATCTCTCACTAATTGGATCATAACAACACCTCATGGGTAAAGCACCTAATTGAGATTTAGAGATCTGGACATTATTTCCAATTTTCCTGTTGGCTCTGGCATCAGCTTCCAAAATGACACTTCATCTCACCAAGAGAGGATGTCTTCAGTTTATGATAGCACCAGCCATTTCATTTGTGTTATCCTCTTCTGTCACCTTGTGTCATGTGCCAGGGTCATTCTGCCTCTGAGCTGAGCAGGAAAACAAATTGATGAAACAGCACTGTTTCAGGCCAATTTTGTGGGTTCAATCCCTGTATGGGCCATTCACTTAAGAGTGGGACTTGATCCTTGTGGGTCCTTTCCAACTCAGCATATTCTGTGATTCTGTGAGAGGACCTCATGCCAAGGGTGTGCTCAGAGCCATCGTGCCTCGCCTTTCCCCCACACAAGATTTTCAATGTGTCACACAGCTGCACCTTGTACCTGAGAAGACATTTCTGGAAGACAAGCAGCAGATGTGCCAACTGCAGACATTGGGATGGGAACTGGGAAGCAAAAACCCCCAAGTGAATCCCATTTTTAATAGGTGTGAGACACAGTCCACAGGAGCACCTGCTAAAGTTGTTGGTTTCCTAAAATTCTCTTCCTTAATTCTGATCTAGTTCTAATTCAAATACTAATTTAATTCCTTCTTCAAATTCCTCTGCAGAACTTATTTCCAGCACAAGTCTCTGTGGATTCTGCCTTTTTTATTAACTGAATGAGTTAATTTATACACCAAACTACTTTGGAAATGATTGAAAGAAACTTGCATTATGCTTATCTAACAGAAGCATATCAACTTGTATTGTTATAGATCATTTGCTTTCCCGTAATTTCCCATCTTTCCCTCTGGTCAGTTTTAATGCAAGTCCCAATTTTAAAAGTCACAGCATGCAGCAGTTCCCTGACAGAACCAAGTGAAACTTCATTTTCAGGTATTCTCCTTTGAAGGGCTTGTTCTGTAAAGCAATATATTCAACACATGTACCCTGCTACAACACAAGCTTTTAATTTTCATTTAAATGGAGGTATAATTACATGCAGTTCTTGCACTGTAACTGCTGCAAATCACATCCTAAATACGCAATTGTGTTAAATCCTGATTAATGAAATTTCTTTGTAAGTTAGACATTCCCTGTTAGATTTATATGAAAATGACATATAAATCTAATAAAAACAAAGAAAGCTCCTGATATTTCCCTATACTGTTCTGGTGTGACCAAGGTATATACAGGAAAAATATACAGCATTTATTATGAAAATATAATTCTTGTAGATACACTCAGAAAACTGCAAACATTCATAAACATCTCTCTCTTTGGGGAAAGAGAAAAGTGCCATTTAACAGGTGTTAGAATGTAAATGACATCTCATTAGTGACTTCCTTTTGCAGCTCAGAGACAAATAAAACCTTCATTTAAAAGCATTAGTGTTGTTCCTAAGGGTTTCTGGTATCATAATGTTTTGGTTTATGATGATATTTAGCCTTTTCTAACATTCCCACTTATTTCTACAGAATAAACCAGCCTCTGTCTTTAAAGTTAAGATTCAGAATAAAACCAGGGGTGAAAAAAGATGATGGTACAGCTATTCAAACCTTCATCCCTTGCAAGGAAGTGGCAGAGAATTATCGTCTGCATAAAAGGATGAAAGGAAAAAAGAGCAGTTCATCTTCATTCTGGACACCACCTGGTTTCTAACTTTCCTCTGCAAAGTGTGAAAACCTCTGTATGTTTCTAATGTGTAGTTTTTTGCAAAAGAGTTGTTCTCTATCATGCTCTTCTCAAATAAACCCGCTCCTCACAAAACAGTTTTGGAAAGGTGTTAAATTACCTCTAGTGTTACTGAAATATTAATTCAGTTCTTCTGGATTAATCACAATCCTGTAATTGCTACATCCCAGTTTCTATTTTATTATAAAAAAGAAAAAATAGAAATCAAGCACAAGGACTTCTGAGGTAGCAAGAGGAACTTTCACTTGAATTTTTTTGAATAAATGTGGACAAATAGTATATTAAAAAATATGGGTTACTCTTTGGCAATGAAACTGTCAGATTCAATTTCCATGCTGATCAACAGGGCTCCTGTGCACAAAAGGTGCAAGGAGAAGAGGTATAGAAGATGAATGGTGTTCTTCAGCAGACATGGGAAGGAGCATGAGGATCCCCTGAGCTGGTCCTCAAGACCTATTTCTAAGCTGCCAGAAACACAAGAAGGTGTATGGCCTTCCAGTTCAATGCTTGACACTGCTTGGAGTCAGAGGCCCTCCCTGTGGCTACTGAGTAACTTACTCAGTTGACCCATTTTTTCCACTTTTCACATCATTTAAGAGTTGGGTTTATTTATTTACAGGAGGTTTCACCATTTGTGGTTTAAGTGCTGGCTCATGTTACCTCTACCTGCAAC
This sequence comes from Dicaeum eximium, assembly GCA_013396995.1. NCBI lineage: Eukaryota > Metazoa > Chordata > Aves > Passeriformes > Dicaeidae > Dicaeum > Dicaeum eximium. The sequence continues at coordinate 1,340,809 of VWZP01002415.1, read as the reverse complement.
GATGTGCCCATTTGGGATATTTTTCTGAAAATCCCAGAGATCATGGATGACAATGTATACTTTCCCATGGTGTAAATTAGTTGTAAGCACATAAGATAAAGCCTGAAGCATTACCTAAAAACCTCAAGGTAAATGTATGCATAAGTGCAAAGATAGGAAATAACAGTAAAAATGGTAAAATAATAGTAATATTAATACTAATAATATCTGTTTTACACCTTTTCACTGCTAGTTCTTGCTCCTATCTCTTTTAATAAATCAGTTTAGATCCTCAGGGGGAGTGCTGTTTTTAGTCTCAACCATTCCTAGGCAAAGAACATTGCAGTGCAGGAACTGGGGACAAACAGGGAGATATTCAGCTTCACAATGAAAAAGGGATGTAAAGACTGAGAAAAGACATGCAATAAACTGACTCATAGTGGATGGGAGCAGATTGGCAGAAAATTCTGAATGCTGCAGGGAAAGCAAATAAAGAACTTTATTTACGCTTGTTCAGAATAAAAGAATGAATGGGACATTCAATGGCTTCAAAAAAGCAAAAACTAACATGATGATTACATTTACTTTTTGGAGTTCTGTAATTTGCTCCTGTAGTAGTCATTATCACACAATATCATTATATTTTAAAGTGATGCCATTTTGAGAATAATGTTGAGCACTTAGATCTGAATGAAAAAGGCATTGCAGGGAGTCTACAAGTCTACAAAGCTTATGCATGAAGTTAGTTGGTTTTAGTAATTTTTTACTGGTTTTCTAAAATTTTAATTCTAGATTAAACCTATCTATCTCATTTACTCAAATCCTTAATTATTCAGTGAGTTTGTCAAATATAAAAAATCGGGAAAGATGTTGCAGTTAAAAAAATTAAAACTTAACAGAATTAATTTCAATTTTTAAAGTTTTGACTATAGGTTTTGTTTGATAACACTAAATGTATATTAATATCACAAAATAATATAAATCTGTACATTTAACCATAATTTTTCTGGCTTTTGTTTGCATAATCAAAGCACCTCACAAAACATGAAGTGTTTCAGTTTGAGCTTTCCAAGGCATCCACATTTAAGAAAAAACATAGTTATCTTCTGAAAGCCATAAAACCTGCTATCTAGAAATTAGCTAAATCCCCTACTCAGATCTAATGGGAATATTTTGTTCAGGAATCTTTTGACATCCTTTTTATTTTTTTTAATCAATGTGATTGCATGGAACATTCTACAGCTTGATAGGGCACAATAAAGTATTAGCTAGTGAAAGAGACTTCACTGGATTTCAATCAATAATAAATTAGAACAAACATTTTCTGAATAAGTGCACAATAATTGTGTGACCAACTCGTTCCATATCAGTTTGTTACTCAGCCAGTGTATCACTTACAATTAATCTGGAGGACAGTAGTGAGTAAAGGTAGACTAGGTGAGGATTTTTTTTTTTGTATATAGCAGTCAGACATTGCTCTGGAAAAGTATTCTATTCATAGAGTGAATAACACTTAATAAAGTTAAATGATAAATATTTTAAATAAAACAGATCAAACAAAACAAAACAAGCAAACTAAAAAACCCAATCAAAAAACCCCAAAACAACAAAAAAAAACCAAGAAACCCCCAACAACAACAAAAAACCTCCACAAAAAAACCCACAAAAAACCCCAAAACAAAACAAACACACAAACAAAAAACAAAACCAACAACAAACCCAACCCCAAATGCATCTCATGGGTCAAAAATGTGTTACAGTGGTGTTTTGTGACTTGCTCCCAGGCTCCATTTTTCCAGTAGCGGCTTGGTTTGCCCCAGAAGACAGAAGCATCAATTCCAGGCAGTGAGAGAGGGAGGTGCAGCACACAAAGCTCTGGCATGATGTAAGGGTTTCTGCATTTTAATCTCTGTTCTCTTGTAATCTCCCTCTGTGCTTCAAGTCAAACCACTTACTCCTTTTCTGCCACTGTTTCAATTTCAATACAATTTACTTATTTCCCAGGAGAAATGGAATGCTCATTTGTTATATGTAAAGCTGACTATAAAGCAAATACAACTCTCCAACACCCGCTCCCCATTACTTTTGGAAATATCTTAAAATATTGGCAAGTGGAGGAGGGGGGAGGGGGTACAGAAAGGACAAATAATTTGTGCCCTGCAAGTTATCTGGCTGCATCAGGGATGATGCTGGTTTGCAGAAAAAAGCATCTCTCTCATCCCAATGAGATCTTAGTGTCTTTCCTCATCATCCCATGCCAGGACTGCTGATGCCTCTGTGATTACTAAGGGAGGAAACCTGTGACTGTTAACCACAAGATCCCTAATCTTGTCATCCTTTGTGGTCCCCCAGCCATCCTCTTGCTTGTCACTGACTTCAGTCAGCCTTTTGGTGACACCTTCAGCACCTGTGACAAAGCGCCCCGGGTCAGGTACTGTCAGCCCTCTCTTCTATCTTTTGCCTAAGGTAAGAAGTTTGTTTCCCTTGTCCCAAGGACCAGACTGTAGTAAATATTCCCCCAAACAGCCTTAAGATCCAAAAGGGTCTTCAAGAAATCGATGTTTATTTGAAAAACAAGAAAATACCACAGCCAAATCAAAGCTAAACTGTTCAAAAACACCTATCCCAGACTCCCCAGTGGCAGAGATAGGTCCAAACAATTGAAGTCACTGAAAGAAAATCATAAAATTCCTTGCTTGGATTTCCAGAGTCCTGCATCTCTCTCAACTGACAAAGTCCTTGTACGACCCTCAGTACTCAGATGTCCCTGAGTCCCCAGTGTCACCATTCTCGGTCTCTTGAAGCTAGATAGATATCTGTCAATTATCCTCTTCAGGGGACTTTGATGTGGCCAGATATGACCTTACTCATTACCATACCAGCCATGAAAACATCTTTTGTATAGACAATAAGATTTGTTCATGCCGTATGCAGCCTCTTTTCTTTGGCCTGGCTTGTACCATATCATCCAGCCCAGTTTAATATTATATTTCCAGTTTCTATAATTAGTGTAATTGCTGCTTTATTCCTGCTCCAGAACTCAGTGGTGTGTGTTTGTCTAGTCTTACAGTGAATGAATATGCTTGTACTGCCTTCTCAAATATGGAGAATATCCATCTTCAAATGCAGTTATTTAATGCTAGGTAGATTTTTATTGACATGGCACAGCATGTTACCTGAAGCTATGTCAATCAGAAGTGCAGAGGGATCATATTTCATAACAATTCTCAATGAAATAGTTCTATAACAAACATAATACTGCTACTATCCAAAATTAAAATTACTGAAATTACAACAAAGCCTTTCTCTCATGCAATATCTTTGCAGGCAAAGTTTTATACACACACACACACACACACACACCCCTTCCCCTCCTCACAGCCCCCAAGCAGTTTATTTTTTAAAAGAGAGACTTGGTATTCATGGGAAGCTGGTTATTTTAGTGTCATCTTATTTCTGAGACACTTAGCAGAGCCTATATGGAGACTGGTTCTCCAACACAGCAGCTTGTTAAGGGGAGTTGAGTGACATCCCAGCATACATCTAGCTTCCTACTGAGTCTCCAACATCTGTTACTGCCTAACTGCCTGAAATACGTAGTGCTTTCTAAGAAAAAAAGTAAGGTTTGTTTTTGTTTTTACACATATGCTCAGCTGAAGAGTGTGTGAGCTGATCCCCATCACATCCTTGGACATCTATGTCATCTGCTCACATACTGCAAGATATAGACTGATTTAGTGTAAGCTTTGCTCTGCTAACATTTTCTTAAAGACATAGGGAAAGGTAAATAAAGCTGGAAAACCATATATATATATATATATAAAACTATTATACAGGCAGAAACTGTGTTAAGTTGACAAAAAATGTGGGTGTTCTTTCAAACAAACTTAGTGATGGAAGCTTAACATAGCTATAGTGGGTGATAAATCTTGAGGGCAGATCCCAGTTCTGGAAATGGGCACAAAGTTTAGGCTGAAATCCAAGCATACTGCATTAAACCTAAATATTTTAAGTCTGGTATGTATCAGACAGCTAATTTGTTGGATCGTGTCACCACCACTATAAAAACCCCATATCCTGGAACTGCCAACTCCAAGTTCAGAATTTAGCAGGGAAATGTCTGGCTGCTGTTCAAAAATACAGTGCAGAAGTACCTGTGCTCCCAGAATCAGTCCCTAGTGCATGACCACCTTCAGGTAGAAGCAGCCAGATGGGAGCAAACAGTGCTCTGCATTGCAAGTCCTGGAAAAATTCCAGATGAATGACGGGTATGGAACAGCAGTAAAATTTAAGCATTAAATGCCACTAAAATATATATAATGTAAGAAATTATTGAATCAAAACTAAATGCTTTATAAAATTCAAGGTCATCTTAATAGGTAAAATCTTCCAACCCATAAAAACTTGCATTTAGCTGAACTCAGGAAGAAAAAACAGTAAATTTCACAGTGCATTCCAATAGGCAAATAATTTCAGAAGCTTTCTTAGGAGTGGTTTCAGCATTAAGAATAAAATCCAGCAAAAGAAAGAAAGGAAGCATGGGATACTGGACACAGCTGTCTAATCAGACTTTGGCTGATGTAAACAGGATCTGGTAAGGGAATCTGTAAGTGTATTATATGAACAAAGTTCAAAAAACATCAGGTCTGTGTTATCTTATTGAATGATACAACTATATTTAAATAACTAGAACTTTTAATTTTATTAATTTTCTAGTTAGTTAGGAAAATCCATACATCACTGCCAAATAAAAGAAAAAGGTGTATTCTTAGACTAGTCCATTACTTCCTAGGGCCACATATAAATATAAGCAATAATGTTTAAAATTAAGTTTTTATTGAGATAAAGAGTGCTTAAAGGGAAATCTGAATCTAACAGCAGTATGGTGACAGTACAATTTTGGTAGCAGAAATATTGTTTGGAAAGAGGCATTTCTTAGTATCAAACTGAGCCACTAACAAGTCACTTCTGGATTCTGTATGTTTTTAGGCTTTTAATTGGGATCTAGTGCCAATCCACATATTTGGGGCTTATCATAAAAGGAGGCATAAATTAGGACTTTACATACATCACTGATAGCCTGTCCCAGCAGAGTGTTTCTCTCCAGTAAGGCAGGTAGCAAAGTCAAGGGCAAAGGTTTTAAGAGAAGTAAAGCATAGCCAAGGGAAGAGAGTAGAACTACAAAGGAAATGTAATATTAATACTGTAGGAGAAAGATGTCAGAATTGGAGGGGAAGCAAGAACGAATGCAGAAAAGCTAATGCATTGAGGCAGTTAACTATATGCAAACACATTCATCCCATTCACAACTCCAGGCATCTCTGTTTATTGATATGGGTAGCTACCAAAAGAGATCTAATTACACTAAAATTTGACTGATGAGAAGGCAGACACTCAGAAAAATTATTTGTTTGCTTCAGCTGTCCCACAGGTGATATTCCAAATATTCCCACAAAGCTGTAGACAAATAAAAAATAGCAAAAAGAACAAAAGAAATTTATATTTCAGAAAACTCAAAAACTTCTGTGATACAGCTGCAATATACCTTCTCACTCTTTATAGTAGCAAATAAAACAAATACAAGACCTGAGTATGTTTAAAATCTATTCTGAAAATGCACTCAGCTTTTCTTTGTTTTCCAAAAGGGCTACACCATCTACAGTGGCCTGGTACACAAGCCCCTGAGAATTAATGAGAAGGATTAATACATATTGTTATGACTCAAAGCATTTTATGATTAAAAAAGAGCCCATTTAACCATAATGATTCAAATTCAGCTGCAGCAATAGCAGGCGAAATTCCCATTGATTTAAGCGAGGCTGAATTCAGTGCTCATCTCTTATGCCTTAATAACACTGTGGGCCTGAATATGACAGTGCCTCTTACTTTGTGTTTAACCAAAACAAATGTCTTAAAGGCCATTGTTCATCTTTAACCCTCAATAGAGTGCTGTTTCATCATTTTCTCCCTACAAGGTGTATCTCTTAATTCAAATGTATGCAATAAAAAGCATTCCCAAAGTATATCATATGTAGTTAACCACATTAAGTATTCCCTAAATGGAAAGGTCATTGATATTGGATGGATTTCTCAATTGGAACAGAAGACTATATCTCCAAGGAATTTTTATAGATGACATCCATATGTCTTAATTCCAGATTGTTTAATGCAGAGTACTTTTTGGTAGATACATTAGACTGCATAATACATTTTTAAAAATAGAGAATTAAAAAAAGGAGTCTCCTACTTTATTTGCTTCATGTCTTGTTTTAGATTTTGTTTTGTTGGACAGTGCAAAAAAATTCTATTAGGTTACCTGCGATAGCATTTTGAGAACACACAGGTAAATGCCTTGAAATCTGAGTGTGCTGCACACTAAGGAAAAAAAAAAAACAACTTTAAAATGAAACACAATAAACCAAATAATTGAAAATCCTTGTGTTTGGCTGAAGTGAAATAGATGTTTATAAGACTTTATGCAGTCACTAATTTTGACTTCTGCACTGTTGTACAAAACACAATATTCACAAATTTCATAAAGTTCAAGGTAGTTCCCAAATTACTCATTTTTCCATCTCAGAGATAAAGATTTATTTAGGGTAACTTGAAGAAAAACCATTTTCTCCTATATTCAGACCCCACAAAGGCAGTTATTATCAGAATATGTTTTCCTGTTGTCATAATTCTGTATCTCAGATGCCTCCACAGTGCATTGTCTGTCCCATGTGCCCCTCCTGCCCAGCCCTTACATCTGCTCACCTTCATACAGAGAGCCCTGAGGATGCGCCTTGGTGGCCTTCAACTGTCCCAAGGAGGAAGAAGGAAACAATAGCACAAAGATTGTTTTAGAAGCATTCCAGCTGCTTCTGGGAACAAAGCCCTGGATACAATAGGGTGAAAAAAAGGCTACAGAAATGCAGCACTCTGTAGTATTAGAAATTTCTAGAAATGCTACCGCCACTGCCACTAGACACACGTCACCACTTCTGAGGTTGTGAACACCATAATGTTGCTTTGGGGAGTATAAAAACAACATGCAATTGGTTTTCACCTTGGAGAAAGTGTCCAAATAGAAAACAGCAAAATGTGGTGCAGGGGGAAGTTGTAAGAGTGCTCTCGGGCCCCTTCTCTTATATCCAAGCCTGAACTCAAGTGAGGCAGCACCCCACTGGTCTTTGGTAGCTCCTTCCTCTGGTACTTTCTCTCTGAACAAGCTTTACCCAAATCAGTCAAATAATCCTGACCAGTGAGAGATCACCTCACAGCTCTCGGACTACCCCTGATTGCCATCCCTCAGACTACAGGGCTAAGAGGGCGCAAGGAAATTGGTGGGGGGAAGGGAAGGAGCAGACAGCAGCAGTCTTTAATTCAAGATACTGGCAACATTGTAAGGAAGATGCTGGACAGCTTCAGCAAGGGGCTCAAACAGTCTTTTTTTCATGTTTCTTGAAAAGACTGACTGGGCTAAAATAAATTGTTTATACAAAACCAGACCAACAAGACTAATTTAAAAAGGGGCTTTCAGTGAATAATTTCTTTTAGCTGTGACTGTAACATCAATTTGAGAAAACAGCATGGAATTATGCACCAGGTAAGAAGTGGTCTTGTGTTTCAGGTGAAAAGAGAGAGTTTGTGTACAAGTCAGCATTAATCTTAGACCCTAACAGCAACCTTTGATCAGCAATGTATTTTTCCTACCTTCTGTTTAAAGAGAGAAGGAAAGAGACTGTCACAGTGCTCCTTAAAATGTACAAATAATTTCTTCTCGTCCTGAGTTTGCTTTGCATCTCCATTGATTCTGCTGATGAGAATTTTGCTGCTGCTGCAGAATCACACAAGGGTACCTTCCCCTGCACAAGGGTAGCGGCAACAGCTTCCTCCGAGCAAGACCTTTCCTGCTTCACCTTTCAGGTCATGCTGCCTCACTGATATTTAAATTTTTTTAAATGGCTTAGCATGCACTTCTGAGTCCTAATCTTTAGACAAACTCTTGGTTCACCTTCTAGCCCTAGACTCCTTCAAGATCAGCCTCACATAAATATTGTTAGTTAAAGCTACTCAAATCAGGAGAGACCTATTCTGTTCAGCCTTTTTTTCTCCCTTTTTTTTTTTTTTTTTCAAAAAAAAGGGCAAACTGTTTTATATCAACAGCCATCTGTGAGCCTGTCTTTTAGGCCATCAAACTCTTCCATCCATTACCAGGAGCCTTCCTCACCTCCGCTGCATGACAGCGCAATAAAGATGACATACTAATTCAATGACTTGTAATTTCAGCTAAACAAAGACAAGTGCTGCAGCTTCTCCTTTTGTATTTTCGTGCCATATCGGTGAAGCCAGCTATGCAAACATAGCACTGGGAGGGTTTTATGACAGCAGTTGAATGGGGAGAGTAGCTTGGTGTTGCTTTTTTATGGGTTTTGGCTCCATGATATTTGGCTCGGTGCTGCTGGCCATTGCCATTGTGTCTGGATTCTATGTCAGCAGCAGCTAATTGTTCCAATAATGTTTATCATAGAGATCCACCAGGGAGCTGTATATGTGGAGATAAGCTACAGGGCAATGATACTCACTATCTTACTGATCTCTATACACAGTGCTTTTGCTTCATGCCAAAAAGCTCTTTAGGTTTCCAGTCTAAAAAAGAAAGGGAAAAAAAAAAAAGGAAAAAAAAATAACAGCTTAATCATTGTGCCAACAATAGCGTCTAAGGGGATGTAATCAGGTTCCTCTGATAATCTTAGCAACACATGAAAGTCATGCGCAAAAGCAGTAATTGAAGTAGTTGGTTCTTTCTACCACCTGCTGTTGAAGTCACAGGTTAATCTAAATGAGGTCCCCTTCCTATGAAGTAGGATGCAGGGCACTTTTTAAACCATGAAAACGTCTTATGCAGGCTTTGCAAAATAATAAGGAAACAGTTCATTAAATGAAAAGTATTAAGTACCCAGTGCTTGCTCAACATTTCATGCTGCTATCGGGTGCCATATCCAAGTGGAAAAGCCATTCTAATGTTTAAACCCCAATGCACACTTCAGTTTGCATATGGAAGCAGACAAAATTAATTTTTCAGGCAGATGTCCCCAAATAACTAGACATTAGGGAGCCAATGTAACAGGTAGCAAGAAAGTGACTGGGTTTTAGGGCTTGTTTTTGACCCTCCAAGAACAATACAGAAATAAATTTCTAAGGACACACTGAAACACTTTAATATATACACCAGTAGGCAATTTACATTCTTAATTCTCTTGCAAGTTCTTCGCATTATTTCAAGGATTACAAAATAAACTGTTGAAGATCTAAGCTGTGAACTGGTCAATTTACAATGTTTTCCTACTGTGTTTTGATACAGAACCTAAATATAGGACAAAAACAATAAAATGAAAATGTCATTGTGGTTAAGAACCACTATAATTACAAACACTCTTTGTAACTTTTAGCATAATAAATGACTTATAATTAAAGCCTCAATGCTGTGGCTGTATTACCAGCTAACTATTATTCTTACTGGCCCTGTGAAGTTGCCCCAAGATCTCTGCCACACACATTATTAATCTGCTTAAGTATTAGGTGCATAAACTCAGCAGAGTTAATAAAATGCTATAGCTTCATCTCCAAAGTACAGAAATCCCTCCCTCATGGAAAAGTCCTGAAGGATTTAATAAGGATACCACTAGTTATTTCCTATAGAAATTACTCTGAAATAATTTGCATAATTTGAGAAAATTATATACTTCCTACAGGCTTTTGAACCATCCTAAGGGATTCTGCAGCAAAGATATCAGACTTTCTGAAATTCTATTGGATATTATAATATTCTGCTATATTCTAGAGAAATCTTGCATGAATCTTCTCTGAAGTTAAACTGATCCTGTTGCTGGGAATAGTAGGTTTCTCAGTATTTTCTCCCTTTTGTTTCTTGCCATACACATCACCCTTATCAAGTAAAGCTGTACAGTGGGAGCGGGTCTGTAGAGCCAAATAGCTGGATCCAGAATTCACATTATAGACATTTTTGGGGGGTGGTTAAAATGGGCTAGATTTAGTGTGGTGCCATGCACCAGCTGCTGTGGACTAGGTGTGCTCCTAAAGAATGCCCTTTGCTTTAGTGTCACATAAAATTGCAGTATGTGGAGATGTTTCTCTTCAAAAGCACATCTATTGCACAAATTAATGGGCTAATGCAGGCATACCAGCAGAGCAGTGTCTTCTGTGTACCATATAAGCCATACATCATTTTTACTTCGTTGGGAGGAATTGTTTTTGTGAGAAATTGGTAAAAGTAAAGCCATAATATGACACATTAGAAATATTTCAGACATAAAGTAAGAAACAAGTCTTCAAATGCATTTGCATCCACCACAATGACTGAATACATAACAAAACAATACAGCAACAAAATCTAGAGAATTGTGGTTAAAACTGAAAATCTTCATGCCAAAAACCCAGGCAATATTTCTATAGTTATTCATAAGTAGTGAACAAAATTTACTGATCATTCTCTTGTATTTGTTTGTTCTTTCAGGGTTATCCTGACACAGAGCATACAGCTAGGAAAAGTATGACTGTGTAGCATTGACAGAAAACTTAAAAAATCCAAACCCAAAAAACCCCAAATTAACAATTTAAAGTTTTAAGTGTTTTTCAAGATGCAAATTTTCACCAACTTCCTTAGAAATTTTGAGACATCTCAGCTTTCCCTGTATTACAAGAAAAGCTAAGCACATACACAGAGATCCTGCAACCATCAAAAATAATAGCAAGTAAAAGCAGAATGTAACACAGACTGTCATTTAATAATGGATATGATGATGAGTGGAATTGTGCAGCCTACCTGGACTTCTAAGATCCCCTTGCTGAATAGCCCAAGTGATTATTTTCATTTTTCACATCCATCTTGCTTTTTTTTTAGAAATCAAGGCCTGATTCTGCCATCATTAGTCAAATGAGTAGTACCCGACTCTGCAAGTAATCCCTGTTGATTTCAATATTAATTATTGTTAAATGCTGTTCATACAGGAGGAAAGGTGGCACTAAGGAGAAGTTAGAAGAATTCATGTACTGTTTAATCTTATTTCAGCTGTCTTTTTTCCCCCCTCCATGTTAGTGTGCATCCTTTCCTCTCTCTTTCAATCCCCTTCCTTTTTTCCCTAGCCCTTTTCATATCTTCCATCCTGTTCTCTCCCTTCCTGTCCCTTCCTCTCTCTCTGCCCCTTCCCCTCCCCTGTGACTCTCAAACTCCACTGCTTATATTTCCAATTGTCAGCAAAGAGACAGGCCAGAATGGGTCCAAGTCCACCATGTTGTTTGTTACTTGTTTCCAAACTGCACAAAATATTGTTGGACCTCTGTCTATGCTTGCCAAGTTCCCAGTATCCTCCTTCCCTACTTGAAATGGGCTATGAAGGACAAGAGTATGTTTAGAAGTTTCAGAGATTCATGAAAGTAACACTCCCAAACCTGCCATTGATCTGTGTAGAAGAGCAAAATGTTGTTCATTACCCACTTTGCCTTCCTGTTTCCATACTCAATACAGGGTTAACTCCTGTGACCTTGCTTTCTTAACACATATAGGAATATGCAAATTGAAAATAAACACAAAAGCAACCTTCAAAAACAAAATGGTCATTTATGTTCCCTCAGGGATAGGTGAGAGAACACGCTGTCTTTAATGACTAATTCAAGTTACAGCAATAGAGGTTGGATATATGATAGCCTTATTCTCCTGCTTTTACTGTTCCACCAGAAGTGAGTACAGATTCCATTCACTGTATTATGTTTAGAGGAAAAATAAAATACCGAAAAATGGAGAAAAATTACTAGAAAGACTCATTCTACTCCAACCTCACTGAGGAAGATCAATATGACGTATTTCAAAAAATCTTTCTTCAAAGACCCCACCATTTTATCCTGTGCATTTCATTGTGCTATGCAGAGGCTTCTAAAAGAAGCAGCAACTAGGTTTGGATGTGCGACTCAGATTCCAGCTCATCTATATTCTTGAATGCTGAATTAACTTTTTAAAGGTCTACAAGTATTAGGAATAATTCAAAATATATTGGCATCTCCTATTTCTCGTACTTGGCCTGAGTTCATTCTTCTCCTTTGGGAGATGAATCTTTCAAGCTTCACTTTTCCATTTCACTGCTCTAGTGGCTTTCTACAACATTTGCAGAGCCAGGACGGTGGATTTGTAGCTTCTGAATGAACTATAATTGCTTGTGCCATCTTCAGAATATCAATCTTCAGGACTTCTCCTGTTTACTAGTTTATTCCTAAAATAAACTTTGCTTTTAAGTGCCAGATGGCTTTTCCACAGCAAGATGGCTCAGGGTACTACCAATGTTTATTCCACGCTCTCAGAGAAATTTCTGGCTGGATTCTGCTTAAAATAGGTGATGGATTCTATCAAATACATGTTTTTAACTTCCTTCTGTTTAACACTTTACTGTAATATGGCATTTAAATACTACCAAATTTCTAAATGCCAGATACAGATAGTATTTATTAAATAAAATGAAAGTATGCCCTTACCTATGGGTAAAATGAATGAAATACATGCTCGATTTAGGCTAAATGAGAAAAAGTCATGTGTAACCACTGTGCAAATTATTTTTTATAAGAGGAAAAGAAAACACAATAAAAGCTCATGAGTATTTATATTACATTCTAGAAGTGTTTCTGAGGGGAAAAATAGTAGGTTTTAAAACAAACAATTTATGAGTAGACAAATAAATGCATTTTTTAGGGAGTTTTTTAATGTGAATGATGAATATTATAGGAAAGAGCAGCTGTTGGCTCCTTGTACTCTGTAAACCAAAGAACCCTACAATCAATTTATGCACAATTATAGCAGTAATTGTACAGGAAAAATAGTAAAGGGAGTCTTAAAAACAGTCCCAACTATGCCTGAGAAATTTGTGCAAAATATTTTTAAAGCCCTTATAGAGTCCTCACATATACCTGTTTGAGAACTGGATGTTTCCCATTTTAATTTCTGCACTATTAACACATTTGCCAACTAAGCTCTGATGCCAATATTGTTATTGTTAAAATGGCAACATGCAGAGCTGTTGGAACTATTGCAGATAAATATTTATCTGTCAAGCAGTATCCTGAGGTGAACCATATTTCGTTTAAGGAGCACATAGAAGAAAATTCTTACTCAACAGCACTGAAATGCTAAGGTACAGGACTTTTTTCTTATTTCTCAGAGCAGGCATCTACTTGCAGAATTACACATAGGAATTATACCTAGTCACAGAAAATGACTAGGATTTCTGTCATTCATAGAATTTCCTAGGAATACTTTTTCCATTCTGATAACCTAAACAAACAGCAAAGTGAGAAAATAATAAATACCCAAAAAAGCCCACTAAACAAAGCTAACAATGTCCAATGCAGGTCAGCAGTACCTGTGTAAAGCTTTAAAGTTGCCACAGAGATTCTGGTGTGAGTCTGAGCAGGACTTGCCCTCCTACCTGGTCTAACTTATTTCACCTGCAAATGGTCCTCCAGGTTATTTACTCTAGATAAAGGAGCCCTCTTAGCGTTGTGACAGATTGAAGTGTAAATGGCAGCTCAGTCAGCTTTATATTAGAGCACTCTTCTGTTAACAAGAGAAGCCAGACTACAGCCAAGACCAGACTGTAGTGATAGAGGGATTCACATAACCACCTCATGTTACGCATCCACCCTGCTCAGTTTATGTTAGGTGACTTATATCCATGGGTCCTTCCCATCGGGAAGTGAGAAAAGGAGCTGCTACTAGGAGCTTTAAAAGCTTACAGCAAATGCAAATGTCTACATTAACTCCTGCTTGTAGTAATTTGGGAGAAATGGGGGCCATAAAATAACTCTATAGAAATTACAAATAAAATCTTCAAAATCTAAATAAAATCAGAACAAAAATAAAGGAGTTGCAGCATTTCACTTATTTCAGCTGCTCCATTTTTGTAAAATCACGCTAGCAAAGAAGAAAAGGGATATGAATTAATTTCTTCAGTATAAGCAATTCCTATTAATTTCTGTAGAAGCTGCAGGAATCAAGGGTACTAGACCACCATTAAGATATATGAAACTGAAAAGCTGTTGACTTTCAGAAATCGGTTTAACTAGGCTAGCTGAAAGACAAGTTAATATATTTTTAATTAGATATCCATTTGCTCAAGATAAAAATTGCAATCTCAGTGTGAAATATATCTCAAAATATCGAGCCAAACTTGTGGTCTGGGAAAAGCTATTTCTTAATGTGCTAAACATCTACACTTGGACTAAATAAGAAATCCTTGCAAGACTGATTATCTAGATGGTATGATATCTGTGCACTGTGTGCCTCTTTAGAGCTATGTGAAGTCTAGCACAAAAATAATAAAAACAATAATAACTATAAATAGTCTAAAATTACCTAGCAAAGCAGAACTACTTGCTATTGGTTAAGAGAGAAATCCTATGATTGGAAAATAACTTTAAACATTAACTAAATTAACTACACCATTAAATTTTAGCTGTTGCTAATAAGCATTCCAAAGCATGTTATTCACACAAATGCAATTTGATATGTTGTGATTTTAAGCAAGTAGAAAATAAGGAACTATTGGCCCTAGTTCAGCAAAACTGTCAAAAGCCAGTGATGAGTCAAAGGCAACTCTTTCTCACTCTGAAGACTGAAACACCTCCTCTTTGAGACGTGTTAGGAACAGCAGGCTATCTGCAAAAGTCACATTGTCACGGTGAGAAGAAAAACTTGGTGATATGTGATATCCATATATTTTCATCCCCTAAAGAGGCTAGAAAACCCATCTGATCTACCTACAATGCATCTGGAAATGAGATGACAGATCTCCAGTTCCTGTGAGACCACATCCCTGTCGAGTGGGGTAAGCCAAGAGAAGGTTGACCAGTTTCAGCGTGCGCAGACAAGCAAATGCCATCCCCCACAGTGACTGAGGAGTGATCTAGGGAAAAAAAAAATTTATACCTTACCTCTTGGAAGAAGGTTCTGTGTACAGGTGAGGTGGGCCAGAACCAAATGCCTCACCAGCTAGCCGGATTCCCAAAATTCAATGCCTGTGTAAGATTACACAACTGGCAAAATAAAACTGATGCAGATTCTTGAATTAGCTGGCTGTGAGGCAAGGAAGTAATGATTTATAGTGTTCATGCTTCTCATTTTAGCTTGGATTTTTCATGAATTTTAAAACTGTCATTGGCTTCATTTGGCATTTGCTCTTTTCTCACTACATACACTCTACCAGACACATAATTTAGAATTCCGCAACTACAATTTAAGTAGAAAAAAAAGAAAAAAGAGAGACTCTTTTTTTTTTAAGCCTTCTTAGAGCCTTAAAACAAAGCTCTGGGATTTTAAAAATCTAAATAAAAGAAAAAGGAAGCATTAAAAACATTGGAAAAAAAGGTACTAATCAAGTTATACAAAGGACATAAAGGCTATATATTGCCCCTTTTTCTGTTTTAAATAGGTGCAACCAAAATATCTGTAACCAAAATTCTGAGAGGATGAAAGGTAAAACCACTCTGTCTGCCTTACTGTGTATGGATTTATCACTAAAACTCTCATCTTCTGCTTGAATCTTGGTACATTGAAGACTGATAAATCCTTCACTGTAATAACTCTTCTGCCTCCAAATATGATGCAGAAAACCAGAAATATGCTGGTACAAAAACTACAGTGAAGATCCCTGGAGCCAGGTGTTTTAGATAAGATCATCAGCCTTGAATTTATCTGACTTTCATAACAATACTTTGCAGTACATTTTCAGTTTTTGCTCTCCCTTATGCCAGGGATATCAAGCTACAGGGAATGCTGTTGGTGGGCTTCAGGGGCAGGAAGTAGAAGATGGTGTAGTGGGTAGTGAAACAGCTAAAAGATTTGTGACTTGCCTACGTGGTGAAAGGTTCTAAGAAATAACTCTTGCATATGCTAGAAAAGATGCACACATGCCAGGCTTATTGGATTTAAAGGAGACATATTTTACTCCCTAAAGACTGGGGGCAAAAGACCAAAGTTGTTGAATTGTGTCTGTAGGTTACAAAGGAAGTATATTTTATCAGAAGAATGTATTTCAAAATCTGACCTTTATGAGGAGAAATACAGGTATTGGCACTGACAATTTGTTACGAATAGTAGTGGTCCTGATGTGATTATTAGGTGGAACTTTGGAGCCCAGCTGGAAAAACTTGGTCCTTCACACTGTCAGTCTTTTCTCCAGTAGTGTAGTTCAGCCTGGGATACATGTAAATATGACTGATCACATTTCTGAGTAACAGAACTCTCATTATTATCACTGACTTATAGCACCAGCTATGCCAAATTTGCATCTCTGAAGAATATTTGGGATACCATGTGGTGAGCCTTGGGCAGAATGATCAAAAGCTGGAGGTATTTTTCACACAATTTCTACATCCTTGTGATGGATTTTTCTGGCATTTTCATGTGAGATTTGGAGACATTTTTCTGACTAGACGACAGGACCATGTATTTAAGGATTCTGCCCAAAAGTGACAGTTGGCACTCTAGTTGTAACAAACATCCCACTGGTTTGGGCAAGAAATTAAACACTTTTCCGGTAGTAATGCTAGTTTGAGAGAAATTGAGATAACCCAATGAGAAGGAACCAAGATGGAAATAGTAAGGATTGCTCTTTAGATGACCTTTTCTAAATAGTAGATAAGATTTCTCCCATTAAATTAACATATTTACATAAATATTAAGCTTTCAAACTGAGCAATAATCAGTTCTCTTCCTCTGAAGCGGACAAACGGAGTTATTAAAAATACATCAACTCTTTGGGGGAAATAGAAAGCACCAGCTTCCTATTTCTACACCACTGGAGTCTCTTAACTGTCACGTGCTACACAAACCATAAGTGTAGCACAAAATCTGAGCACGGAATCCAGCGACCCCAGAAGGCAAGGTCCGTATTAAGAAATTTGCACTGCAGTTCTCCACCCACGCCAAACCTATTTATTTGCTCTGACTAAATAGAAAACAATTTTTAAAATGGTACTTTTTGCACTAAAGCACACTTTCAGACATGTTGCAATGTTTTATGCTTGGTTTTGAGTAATATGATTAAACATCTAGTACAATAATTAGATTAGATTCACTTAACAGCCCCACTTGAATTCAGATTCCTTCCTCTGTCCAGAAAGTACAAAATATGATGTACCAAGTTGTATGTAAAATTTCCTCATTATTAATCCTTTTAGTATCTATATGAGAGAATAGTTACTCTGAGATCAAGATAAAAGTCCAAAAAGCTGTTCACTTTTGCTGCCACTATAAAAGTATCTTTCTGTCTACAAAGACTCAGACAGCCACTGGGGCCAAGCCAGGATTCCTGTAGTGAAACAATCGACTTGGCATCATGTTGACACATATAAACAACAGTCTGTCAACAGGCCTCACATTAGTGACAGAACATTTTTGGCAAAACAGTAGCATCCTTCTGGGCACTATGGCAATAACAGCCAGTAGCATCCATTCATGCCTTCACTCTACAGCACAATATTAATTAAAAGATTATAACAGTGACACTTATCCAAGAAGCTAAAAACCCACAGAAACATCCATGCAGAAGAGGAGAATGTTTATTGAATGAGAACATGCCTCTAGCTGCTTTTTCATACAGTAATTTTAGAGTTAAACACTGCATGTAACCTCTGTCAGTTCACAATTAGCAGGTAAATTTAACTGCTTGCTTGCAAATGGCCTTGTGAAGTGTATATACACACACATGTGCCATCAATTTATGTAAATTAACTTCTCTCCAGCCTGAACTAAAAAGCACAAAACAAATAGCATTGTTCATGAAAATAAGCCTGTACCATTCATTGTTCATGAAAATAAAGTGCTGTAGGCTTTCTGCCCCTTGTTTTTTTTAAATGAGGGCCTAAATTAAAAGAGAATCACCACTTTTGATGTTTTTATATTTTGCCTTTTTTATGCCTTCTCTAACACCTAAAATATATATATATAAGGGAGTTTTAATGTGTGCTGAATATCTGTCAATGAGTTAAAAAAGGTGTAAAAAATATTTCATCTAGCTAATATCTTTAACATAACTGCTCTGATTTTTAACTTTTTAAAAGTCCTTTAAATATGTGTAATGCTTATTAATAATCCTTTAGAGTCAATGGATCAGAATTAGAGGTTATGTATAGAAGGGAACTTGGAACGATGGAGAAACATCAATTACCCGCTGGCAACTGGTGGAAGCTTAAAAAGTAAGAAAATACAACATGCAAAGGAAAGTGGATGGCATCCAAGGGCCCCAGAAGAAGCATGACATCAGCTTTGGAAGCTGTATGTGCAAATTAGTAGAGTAGTTTGTCTGGACTAATTATCCTTACTGAGATACCCCACACTGTGCTGGAAAGGAATTCCCTGAGCTCGCGTGACAAGAGGTACAATGCATATGGCATTCACAGGCCCAACATAGGAACCTAAAGAAACATAGCTGGGGAAAAGTGAGGAGAGACCTTTAGAGGTCATATAATTCCCCAACACAGTATTTTCTGACTAAACCTTAGACAGCTATTTGTCCTCGCCTAAGTATTCTGTAGTGCAGATTCTGTAACATTTTTGTACATTTTAGTTCAGTTTCCCTGAAAACTTTTTCAGCAATATCTTATCTCTTGCCTTAGTCCTATGGAACAGTGGCCTGGACTTTCTCATTATTAAGTATCTGAAGGGCACTGTGGCCTTCTTCAGGCTAAATCAAACCAGTTACTCTACTCTCATTGGATTTACAGCAACAGGTATGTGAATGCAAGGACGCCTATTGCCAAGAGCAGCCAGAGAGCTGAAGTGTCTCTGACATGCTATCCCTCTCCTATTACAAAAAATTCAGTCAGGAAAACATGCCACAAAATAAAGCCAAAACAGAAAACCACATCACTCAGTAGAAATTTCATTTCCATGGCAAAGAAAAGGTTAGTCAAATGTGTGTCAGAGGTAATGGAGAGTCAGAGTCTTGCAATAGTTAATTCTCTCACTATCCAGGGGGGAAGGGAAAAGATGGGAAGGGAGGAAAGAACTAATTAGCAAAATATACTTAGATTTTTCCAAGATGCGTATCTAAAAGAAAGATACCTATACCTCTCTCAAATTCAGCTGCCAGGCTTTCATTGGTAATGTTCTCAAGGTCTGCAAAGTTATTCTCACAATGAAAGAAAGAAAAAAAATTGGTAGCTGAAGTTTAGGCAGGTATTTTCTGGGCTTGCAACTTTTACAGATAGAATGCTGTTTATATTTTTTCCTCCTTTTTTTTTTTTTTTTTTTTTTTTTTTTAATCCAATTCCCTCTAAAAACCAAAAGAATACAAACATGCTTTTTTGTTATAGGGTTTCAAGTTTACTCTCCTGCTTCTGGGTCTCAAAGGAAAACGTCACAAGAAAGGCATTAAAATGACTCTTCAGGGGCTCAGAAAACATGAAATAAAAAGGCTTCAAATGATGAAATGTGTAGAGTGATTTGTGGTGGTTTGTGAAAGTTTTATTGAACATTAACTAGCAGAGTGAAACTGCAACATTCAGTCTCCATTCACCCCCTCCCAGCCTTTTCTCTCCCCTGTTTTCCAAATGTCATAAGCTTTTTACATTTCATCTGAGTTTCTTCTGACATTGAACAGAAGTGAGAAGGCTGAGAGAAAAACTTCTTAAACTATCATTTTCCTCTTGTCTCACTGTCCTTATGTTATACATGGATGGTTCTTATCCATGGTAAGTTAGATAGAAATACAGCTCTGAGACCTGGATCTTGAAATTACTTAATGCAGGGCACTGTTGGGAATGCCCAATTGTCCTTTGCCTTTAACTATTTAGATACTTGACACCCATTGATTATACTTGTGCAGGCCTACATCCAAAACAAAATTAGCCAGTGACAATAATACGAATGTGGTTACTTTTTTTTAATATGCTAAATGAGAACATAAAAACAATGCCAATTTCATGAACCAAGTTCCCCTGGTTAGGATTTCTAAAAAGAATTGTAGATATGGTTCAGTTGACTAACAAACACTTGTTTACAACATAGCCTGAGAAAAGCTACAGTTGGTATTCCAGTTAGAACAATTTATTTATCAGGACTCAGATTTTCAAACACAAATGTTCAGAGATTCAGAGACAAATTTTCATAGCAGCAGGCATAACAATGTAGTACACATATAACTTTGGGACATATTATGCACATGATCCAGCATATTGTTTGTTTGTTCTGTGATATCCAAAAGGACACCACCTACAGCTCTCAAAAAATTAGTTTCAAATGTCGTAAAAACCTGTTAGCTAGTACCTTTCATCCAAAACAAGCAACCTTCCAACTTTTGTGTACAGCTCTTAGAAAGTTCTGGCAGCTCTTTTGTGTAACCTTTAGTTTTAGACTTTAGAGGGTGTATGTAAAATCTAAAATACAAAGAGGAAAGTTTGTCACATTCCATGTCCTGACAAACAAACAATATTATATTAGCATAATTTAAATACCCATGCATAATAGCTTAGGAAAATATTTCTAAAGTTATTACTGGAAGCTACTGTCTTAAAAAATAGTAGCGTGCTTTATTCTTTGAACACAATTAAAGGCAAGTGTCCTGGAAATAAGCTGTATCACTGTTCTTGTGTTTGTCACATTCTTTAAATGATAATCTTTAAAATGGTCAGTAAGTAAGCCCAATGTGTACTAATTCACTTAAATTACTTATCAACATCTTAGCCTGTCTTGACCTCAGTAAAATTTCTTCTGTGCATGACTTGAGGTTTTCAAAAATAAGTTTCAAATATGACCTAAGAAGTAATTGCTACAACATATCTAAATTGAGTGACTCCTACATGGCTTTGATAGGAACTGGAATCAGGGAAGACACCTAGAAAAGTCATATATCCCTTGACTTCCAAAACCTTCTCTCATTTTAGACAGCTATAAATGGAAGATATTATGCCCTGTGGTGATGACTCTGAAAATATGCTCAGGTGCTCTTTACTATGCTTCATCATTTATATTTATCTATTAAACAAATCTTTCCCATATAAAACAAAAAAATTAATAACCACTTTAAAAAAATTTGGTCTGCCAAATTTTTGCTGCCCATTGCACAACAGAGTGAAAATTCTCTGAAAGTAAGGGTGAGGCACTTCATGGAACACACACTACAAAACTGGAGTTCTAAGCCAATTGGGTGAAGTACTTCCATTGCTTTTAAGGGAAACAGAAAAATGCCACTCCCATCCTATTCCAGTTGTTTTAAAAGAAACAGTGAACAGCTCAAGTGGTTTTTTTTTGTTTCAAAGATTTCACAAGATATTGCAATATCTTTTTGTTAATTTAGAAGTGCTGCCATATCTCCAGGTAGATGTATTCCAGAAGTGTTTACCTCTGTCAGTGTGTGCTAGAGTTGCAGAGGGAGCAGAGGAGCAAGTGCAGGGAGCTCAGTCAGTTTTAACGTGGGCCATATGACTGCTCTGCCACTCTGGAGGTCTGGCAAGACCCCTGCATGCCCTACCAAACACCACACTGTCCTTTACAAGTAGAAAGAAAATAGTTGTGATTTCAGTCATAAAACTGGGAGCCACAAACTTTTCAGTTTTTTTAAAACATGGAAAACAAAAATTTTTGATAAAAAATTAACAGAGTATTCATAGCAGATAGTATTGAAAAAAAAATTCTGTCCAAAAATGTTTTTTTAATAAATATCAATAAGGCAGCTCTAAATGGGTATTATGTTCACATATTTTTAAAACCTGTAATTTTAAAAAGGCTTCTATTTCTGATGAAACTTTACATGTCATTTAGATTCACTAAGGGTTTTTTAATTCAAAATATATTATATCTCCCAATAGTAGTGTCAGTTGTAGGTTTTAATGAAATAAAGTTCTTATTAGATTAAGTGAATTTATATTTATTACCAGTGGAAGTATTCTTTTAAGATTCCACAAGAAACACTGAATTCTTTATGGTTCTCCACACTATTGTCCACAACTTTGCTCAATGTCCTTTTTAATTTTCATGTAAACTTTATACTGAAAGATAAGAAAAATTTTGATTCTATTTGTAAAACTAGAGTGTCCAAAAAATCTCTTTATTTTGAAGGAACTGTAGGAAAAAGTGGAATTGTTTGCTTTTAATGTTCATATGACACACACAGCATGCTAAATGCATAAACACAATGCATGCCATTAAACATTAGCTGTTACTTCATCAACAGCTTCTTCTAAATGACAATGGGAAGGGACACAAACAGTTGCTTAGGCTGAGGTTTTTAGAAACATCCAAGGCATCAAGGCAGCAAATTCCCATTTAAATTCAGCGGAAGTTGGGACTCTGACTCCCCTGAGCTCTATTAAAAATCACCCCTCCCCCTTGATTCACAAATGTGTTTGCTCCATTAGTTTGATTTTGATTAATTAACAGTGCTTTTAGGCTTTCCCTGCATGAATTTATCAAATGAAACCAAACTGAAATACATCAGTTATTTCCTCTTTTAAGCATAAAGGAACTCGGCATTATTTCAAAGTGTTTGTAAATGATGGCTTAATAGCTCCTAATGCATCATGGCCCAGTTTTTACAAGTTGATTATGAAATGCCCATACAGTTTAGAAAATCAAATGGCAGCCCTTACAACCATGGCTCATGTTAATTGAATAGGTAAATTACACTCTTTATAGCAGGGTAATACATGTGACAGTAAAATCCTAACAATTTACCTCTCCATGGCTGGGACCAATGTGACAACCTGCTCTGTGGCTGGGTACAAGAGCAGGCAATAACCCATGGTGCTGAGGAATGCTCTCTGGCATAGCTCAACATCAGTATATCAGCACAGTGTCTCAAATGGAAAGTTCTTCCTTCTCAAAGCACATCTAAGAGATAAGTAAGAAAAAAGAATATGTGTCTACCGCCCTTCAATAACAGTGAGTATCTGAAAACACAAAAGCATATTGAAGCCAAGACATGGAAAAATGGAAGGCTGAAATTTTACTAACAAATACTTAAGTAGGAATTCGCTAAAATCCACCCCAATCCCCAGCTGGCCCCAAAATAAACTATAGGGGCTGACAAAGGTGAATTCCCATTACACTTCATAATTTAATACACTTCTCAGGGTTATACTACATTCTAATAGTACAAAACCTGAATGTTGCCTATTAAGACCCCAGCAGTTCTGGATGGAATACTAACATGCCTAATATGTCAAGAAGAAAACACATTGTTTTCTGTGTACAGTCAAATGCAGGAGTGAAAAAAGTAAATGCAGATCCCATTATCAGAATTCCAAACTCTACATTTTATTTTCTATACATGGAGCAAGTGGAACAAATTCTGTCTCTAATTCACTAATTAAAAATTCTGCAGGGAAACGTTTACTGTCAGAATAAAATTGCCACATCTTCTGCTAGTCATGCAGCCTGGGGTTAAAGACGGATCGATCGTACGTCTGAGAGCCTTAGGTGTTTTCAAGAGTTAAATGATTACCTGTTCTGTAAGTCCTACCATCACAGTCAGAGGACTTTGTCTGGAGCTTCTGAAAGATTAGACCCCTCTGGAGTTACTTCATATTTTCCATCTGAACTTGCATTGAGTCATGTTAATAGACTTTTTGCCTCACTAGTCAGGTAGCAAGACTATTGAACTGGGTCACACCAACATCAAGTAAATAAAAAAGAACTTTTACTTTATCTTTGTTCATTGCCTGGGCTGCAGATAAATTAATATGTGTAACTGTTCAAAACAAATAACTTTCATGCAGGCTGGTACATTTTTCAGTATCTCTCTTTCAATATTTCATTTTGTTGTAAGAACATCTGACACACCCATTAAACAAAATGTTATTAGCAAAAGCAAAAACTGGGAACACATCACTTCTTTTTATTAATTATTTTTACAGTACTATATGAGTGATCAGTATTCAGAAACAGAGAAAAATAAATCAATTGGTGACCATGTGTATTTAGTCAACAAAAAGCATAAAACATCACACAGGATTTCTGCTCTGTGGATTTTTTCACAGAGGAAAAGCAAAAATTACTTTTTCCCATTCTGCCACAGGAGTAGTCACAACAGAAGTATAAAGACATAACATTTAAATACATACAAAATTATTGTTGAGAATATAGTCTGAAAATGAATAAGCAGAAAGGAATTTCTTAGCTGGAATATGAGAGTTCACTGTGGCAAAAGACTTTTAACTCCCCACAAAAATACCACCTGATCCTTTGATATTCAGATATGCTTGCAGCTTATATGGCTTTTCAACAAGGGACCTCTAACCACCCACATTTTTTAAATATGATGCTCAGAAACTGGTTTAAATGGGACTAAAAAGACAGAGTGACTCTGAAAATGTGACTTGAATAAATGATGGAAAGGCTGCTTGACTGTGTTTCAATGGCAGCCTGTATTTGTGTTTGTGAGTGCATGTGGTTTATATAAACTTCTATTGAGGCTTGCAACTTACAGAAGCATAAATGCAGCTATGCTACCTGAGTACAATGCTTTTCTGTAGTCTCAATCTTATACAGAATGAAAGAGCATGGAGACTATTCAATATATGAAAAGAAAAAAGGGGTCTGTTTCTTTTCCCTGAGTGTCCTAAAGGTCTGCAGTCTGCCCAACCCACCCAGGCAGAAAAGGTTGTCTCCCTCCCTTCTCCCCTTCCCTGCCACCATCCCAGCTGAGCACCTCCAGTTCTCATCCTGCAAACTGGGAGCACAGTTCTCTACCCTTGCAAATAATTCACATCTTTTATTATGCTCTTGTTCAGCATGTGCTGCAGCCTACACCGGTAGAGCTGCTTGAGAAACAATGTTCATAATTTCTCAAGGCTGTAAGACTTTTTTAAATGGCATTGTAAGTAAATTCTGGTTTGGGAATGGGGAGAAAGCTGCATTTTATTAGAAGGTACAGTCACGTTCCTTACAACTTTTTAGCAGACACTCAAAGTTTTTAATGCTTTATTAATGGAAAATTTAAATTATGTTTTAGAAGGTTTTACAGATATCTGTTTTTTAGGCATGTGATATCAGTACAGTCTGTAAGTAGAAGTGCTAAAACAGTCAAATCTCTTAAATGGTCCTCTAGCACACAATCTTCTACATTTTCAATGCATTAGATCAATGTAAACTCTCAGAACCTGATATGTAGTATATTATAAATGCTATAAAATAACTTTTTTCATATTCAGATCAGATGGTTTCATGGTACTCTAAACTACAGAAAAATGTTGCGAATCTAAAGCAAATGCTGCTATCTAGCCAAGGACTTATTTACTCTATCCATCCAATTACTGAAAGTTGAAACACTAGAGTTATTTTTGTGGGATATGATTGGGACTTGGTTAAAGATAAAAAGCTCAAGGGAGATGGGATAGGATACGCTTTGATTTTGAAGGAATAAAAACCAATTTACCATAACTAATTTGAAAAAAAAAATCTAATGACTTGTAGAATTAATTGGTATACTTCAGCTAAAATGTAATAATACCAGTTTTACAGAGAAAAGCATCCTACCTTAATATCTTTTAAAAATTACCTCAGAATAGCTGTTTGTGTCTAAAAATGGAATACTTCAACTACAATTGATTGAAAAAAGTATTCCACTTTACACTACTGATTGATGTCTATTTTAAATATTTCTTTAATTTGCTTTCTCTTTATAGTTTACCTGACATAGAATGCTTTATGCCTATCTTCTGAAAAGTTTTATAAGACTAATTAAACAATACAGACCCTAAATTGAAAAAGAAGGTAAGAGAAAACATTTTGAGATTACTTAAGGCAATGAAAGGCACACATTTTCTTGACTAAAGGTAATTTTTGCCCCTTTTTTTGGATTTATATGTATTCATAAAAGCAGAATTGTACAGATTTTTAAAATACAGAATTAAATTTGTTAAATTTCTTTTCCTTAAGAGGAAAAGTCACTAAATTAGAAATTGACATCTTTGTGCATGTTACAGAAAAAGACCTCAAGTGTTAAGGTTTGTAGCTGATTTAAATAGAGCAGTAACTAATATTACCAAACGGAGATATTAAAATGAACAATGAAGTAGCAACATCAGCGTACCAAAGAATTTTCTAGTTGATTCTACCATACTTGCAATCATATATTAAGTAGCAGGGAAGGCCTAGTTAAGGGAAAATAATTTATTGTCAGCATTCATCTTTCAAATAAACACAAATACCAAATCTCTTTGGTGAAAACTCTGGTTGACTATAATGTTCTTCTGCCTCAATAAGCCCAACTACTCCACTGTAAGAAGGGGAAGGCTTGTTTTGTGAAGATAGGCACAAGACCATAAAATAAACCCCTCGGGAAGCAAGCGCTGTTATCATTTTTTTTCAGTGCAAAGCATGTATCCTACACAGTGATAAAGAATCCAAGAGATCTCTAGCTTAGTTATTCCAATGTAAATTGACTTTTCTCTTGTAATATTTGTCTGAATGTGCATAGCTCTGAGTTTTCAAACACGGAATCTCATTACACTTTATTCTACTGGATTACAGAACCTCCTATGAGAAGAAATATCTTCCTTACACAGGTATACATAGATCACAGTCAAATCATCCCCACCTTCAGTCAGATAAAATAGATGATTTTACCTTGTTAGTCTCATTACAAAACAAGCTTTCAAGGCCTTGAAACAGTGCATCTTACACTCCAATTACTGACTGCAAAACAGAAATTACTCCTCTCAGCTGGCTACGCAGCAAACTTTGTACAGACTCTATCAGTAATATTGTTGGGCTTCATTTATGTCTTCTCCAATGCTGCTAACAGTTGGTGTATTTATAGCAGAGGCATAATAACCAGACAGTGGGGTTAAACGCCACTGTGAATGGAGATGAAGTCTGAGCTACAAAGTGGTTCTAATGTACAAAATGGGAAAAACCCTTTTGCTTTATTCCCCAAAGGCAAGAGCATGTACTTATTGCATTATTTCGCCATGATCCATCGCTCATTAACTCAGCAAAAATCCATTTCTGAGCATTATTTAGATTTTATTTTTCATTTAGAAATAAGTAAACCAGATAGTCCTGTTAAAATGTTGTGAGGAGAACTGACTACTGCAGAAATTATTAAAAACTATTTACTTGAGATATATCTAAATTATACATTATAAATATATATTGAGTACAGTACATTTATATCAGTGTTTACATATAGGCTGAAATTCAGAAAGGCTTATCTCACTTTTAAAGCAAAAATATTTCCTATTTCTAAAATCTCTATCAACATTTGAGTCATATACAAAAACACCAAAATGAGGCAACTTTAAAAATTCAATATTTGTTATAGAAGCAAAAAAGAAAAAGACATGCAGGAAGAAGAAAATGTGGTAGGAATCTTGGGGGAAAAATCTAGTACAATAATAAATGAAAATAGTTTTATCATCTGATACAGATATTAGAAATATTTCTCTGCAGATGATAAGTGTGACTAGAATAGCATCCATTTAAAAGAAATTACATTACTGGTTCATCTTTGATGGCTATTGTGGGACTGATATTAGAGTAGTGCTATCTGCAATTTACCTTTTTTAACTAATAGCTCTTTGTTTTCTGTATGGATCCTTTTAAAATCTTTCATATGCTTTTAAGATATCACTTACCATTTAATCACTTTCCACTTACTCTTCACTCTCCAGGATCCTAATCTTTAGCTACATTATGATTTTTTTCATTATGATATATTTGAGCATGTACACAGACTTGGTTTCTTACCAGATCTGTCTGTCTTGACAGATATACAATATTTTGCTTTAATATTCAGTGTATTGCCAGAAAGATCAAGTTATTTATTGGACCTTTAATCTGGTACATCCAATAGTGGAGGTAAGTACAGAACGTCCTGAAACTTGTAACGTGATCCAAATGAAGAAACTGGGGCAGAAGAGTGAAGGGACAAAAGGGATGGTGAAGTCACAGGGAAAGACAATGGAGATGACACAAGCTTCCATTTTAAATGCTCTATTTTGTTGAATAATGCCCCTTTTTTTTTTTTTTTTTTTTGTGAGGCAAAACTGCATGGTGGTGGGCAGCAAGCTCTGAGGTGTGGCCTTTGAAATAAATCACAGAAACCTGTATAGGTCTGTGTGCAATTTCCTTCAGGGCTGTAATCCATAGCTGGCTACCCTCGTGATGGTCAAACCATTATAGCATAAAGCTGACCCCAAGGAAGAGTACTGTAGAACAAATGGTTCCAGAAGAGTATCTAAACAACTTTAAAACAGTAGATCTCCTCCAAAAAGGTGTGTGGCTCCTTGTGTAAAAGGCCCAGAAGTATTTTGCCCCAGCTTTCCTGCTTCAGATCTTTTGCTGTAAATATATTCTTAAATGCTGTGTTAAATGGGGATCTTAAAAGCTATGATTGCTGTAAACCTCTCAATTGTATTGCCAAAAAATGGTGTCTGCAGCACTACTATTACTGCTAATATAAAAGCAGATGAAACTATTAGCCACTTTGCAGAGAGATATTATTCACAGAAAGAAATAAAATCCTTCTGAATATCCAAGGAAAAAGGGTAGTTTACTGAGTCTTTAGCATATGGATTTTGGATTAAGGTATAGCAAATATCTTTCTTATGATGAAAGTGAAAGGTTCAATTAAATTCCAGGGATAAACTCAGGAGCAAAATTTGCAAATCCAGTGCTCTCTGAGGCATGAGGCAATGTCTGTAAAGAACCAGCAGGCTGGCTGGGGAGGAACTGAGTCAAAGCAGCACTGAAGAGCTCATTTTCCCCTATCACTGTGATCACAATTATACCAGCACTGTTAAGAGACTCATTCTCAACAGAGTTCAGGAAAACAGGGGTATTCATAGTGGCTGAGCCCTTTCTGCCCCCTCCTGCACTCCAGAGAAAATCTCTTAGGCATGAAATGAGCCAACCATACACAACTTTCCCTAAAGCACAAACAAAAGTCCAGCTCAAACAGCTGAGCATTTCTCAGGATTCTGCCCTGTATCCCCAAATTTTGCAGGTCAGGTGTGAAGGAGCTGTGGAAAGAAATTATTATTTTAAATAACTTTCCTTCTACGAAGCAGCATATTCTATTGCTTAATACAAAAGACTGTGGAGAGGGCAAATGTCATGGACACCTCAAAACCCAAGAAATAAACCATGACATTTCAAACTCTTTTTTGGACCTTTGCTATGCAAGGTGCTATACAACAGCTGGAATATATGAAGCCCCCTGATTCCTAATGCTTATACATGTATGGATTAGTGGCATGAAATTGCTTTTCGGTCCAAATTGTGTTTTAAAATATACTTCAGAAACTCAGTACCATTTGAATGTAGGAGAAGTAAAATCATTACCTGCAATATCACTATTTCTAAAAAAATAAGAAAGTGTTTCCTACTTTGAAAGACAAAAGCTGTTACATACATCCAAATGTGCAAACACATGCACACATATAGGCAAGTAATCAAAAAAACAAACCCTACATACATTTATTTTCTCTTGGATTAGGCACAAGAAAAATAATGTTTGAGCTTCTTTATATTTTCAAGTTATTCTCTCTTTTTATGTTTTTATGTAGTAGCCATTCCAATCCCATAGCTTCACAGTTCTCCATGGTACAAATTGGTGAGTGAATGTACAGTAGCCATCAGCTGTCTTCTGTGAAGCTGAGCTGCATTAGCACACCAATCACAGAATACATTTCTTGGTTGGACTTACCAAAGTATTACAGAATGTTTATCCATGTCCTTTTCTCTTCCATTCTCCCCTGGTTCCCCTCCTTCCTTGTGACTTCAATTATGATCAGATGACTCCTGCAGCCAGTTCATTGTACCAAAGCTGGTCCCACTGCACAGCTCAGCAATTCAGCCCCAGCTGGCAAGCAGGGGCATGAGGACACATTTAGCAAGTCTGCAGAGAGCTGTTTAGTTCCTGAGGGTGCAACTCAGGGAGGATTTCACCTTCTCCTTTCTTCCCCAAGGACCTTGCAGGGCTCAAGCATCTTGCAAGCTGTGCTGGAGAGTTTGCTGGAGATAGGGGATTCTCTGCTGCCTGGTTTTCAGAAAGCTCACACTGAAATGGTGAAAAATATCAGTCAATACCTTCTTGATGTGCTGAGGAGGGATATGGGTTACTGCAAGGGGAGGGTGGGCAGCACTCCCCCCAAAGTTATGCCAGACTGCAATGTTTGAAACCTGTGCTGGGCAGACAGAATCTCCATGGTCTGCTGGAGAGGGCAGAGCAGTTTCACAAGGATGCATTAGTGTGCAACCTATCTCTCTATACTTAGAAATACTCAGAGATATGATTTTTAATAATAATGTAAACTACACCCATAAAGCCAGAGGACTTTAATACTGAGCTATCTATTTCTCAGGAAAATCTGGAAGGTTAATGTGGCTTGCAAATTCAGAAGGAGGAATAAATCTAAGGCGAGTCCAGCCAGCAATGACTCTGCAGACTGCATATTTTGGACTTCTACAGAAGAAAAGAAAAAAAGACTGATATTCTAAAAACACAGATGTCATATCAAAAGTGCATGGGGAGACATATGGTACTTGAGAGTTAGGAGTTCATATTTAGGGTACCCTTCCCTTGGACAAACTTATGCCTAACCAAATGCCATTCCATGCTCTTATTATATGCAGTCATCAGTAGCAGAGACCGGTCACTATGGTGGGTTTTTAAGAGAAATTTTTATTATTAGTAGGAAATTTTTATTTCTATTGCACTCACAAGCACATAAATCAGACTCACAGAGGAAACACAGTGCCTAGGTCTTTAAGGCTGATGAGGAAATGTTGCAAGACCCTCACAATTTCACAGAAGATGTGAGAAGAATAAATGGCATTGGAAAAAGATGTTTCCTACAAAATTAGAAACATTTGAAAGAGTTATTAAAATATATTCACAAAACCAGCATGTATTCAGAACTGATTAGAATCACATGATGTAAAAATAGTTTCATGTATGAACAACCAAAATTAGTTAAAATTCTGGGATGAATAGCTGAGGATAAAAGACTGCACAGGTAACAGTTAAAATTGTTAGACCTTTTTAAGATTACCTGTGACACTAAAACTAATTGCTTACACTCCAACCTCTTGGAGTTGGTTCCTGTGAGAGGAAAAGGGAAATATCCAGCTATTTATCTCACCCACCATGTAAATGTCCTATGTAAATTAAAATATTGATCCTTACTTTTGGTTGGTTCAGCATTCCCCATTCCACCTACAATTTCACACAGAAGTAGAAGTGGCTCCAGTAAGTGAATGCACTAAGATCATGATGAAATTCACATTTTATTTCTTCCTATACATTTAAAAGGTTTTAACATAGTGGGTTTCAGGTTTGAAGGCTATTTGTTTTCACATTTCTTAATATTGTTTTCTGCTTTCAAAAATTTAGAATGGACAGCAATCAGGGAAGGGGTTTACAAGAATTTTCAATGCCTCAGTTACCAAATATGAAACAGGTAAGAATTTTATATTAATCTCAGATAAAAGAACAATTAATAATGGATCAGATTTCTTTGGGATAAGAATGGTACACATTCATTTTGAATGGCAGTGATGTGGTGCAAGTGTAGCATATATGCTGAGGACCCTTTTAGGGGTGGTGGAATCTGTCTGTCAAAGGGGGATGTCAACGTTCAACTCACATATGGGTTCAGCTGGGAAGACAACAAACACTGGAGAGTGTAAGTATGGCACACAGTGGAGCTAATTTCTTGTGATTCTAATGGGGTGTACTGTTAAAAATGGCAGCTAAGAGATAAAAAGCAGAAGGGGTTTGGTACATAAACTCTGCTTCTGGAGGCAAAGGAAAGTTGTGAAGATGCTCCTCCTCACATCATCCTTATTTTCAACCTGGGAAAGTTCATGGTGCAGGAGTGAGGTAAGGAGATGGAGTAGACCAGAGGTACAAATTTTTGATTCCTCCTATGTCAGAATACATTTCAAAGATAAAAATGGGGATAGTAGGCCTATAGGTTACTAATCTGTGCCAGTAAATTGAACAGTCTCTGGAACGCTATTGAGAAAAGACTCACAGCTGTCTTACCTATGAAAATGACTCATGTCAAGAAGTGCTTCCTCAAGGACTTCGTGGGTGCCACGCAGAAGCTGGACTTTCCAAAGGCCATAGCTAGCCATCAACTTGTGGAGGACAGCAGCATTTACACACTGAGTTTATTAGCATGGATGTAGTCATAGTGCCCCTGTAAATTATAAATTCTGTACTGCCTCTTACTTTCACCTCTCTACCATGCTGAGTCTTTGACACAGCATTTTATCCTCATGTGTTGACAAGAGGCATGAAACATTACTCTGAAATTCCATCTAGACTCAAGTATTGTATTTCGAAAGCACGCTTATTTCAGCTGCCTTTTTTAGGTTTAATACAGGAAAGCAGGTCTTGTGAATAATCTGTTTAACACATCAGTACTTCACAGCTGGAAGAGAAAGTTTTCTGGATATTACTTAGTATGTATGGAATAATAACTTTAGCAGCATTTCATGCTTTCTGTGTAGGATGCTGGGAATCTGAGAAACTGCAGAGGATTCCCTAAAGAAGGCAAAAAGGATGCTAACAAAGACAGCAGTCTGAACAACTTTTACAGTAGTTGGAAACAGTGTGGCATGCACATTGGTTATCTATATTAAAGATATCCTTAAATAACTCTATTTAAGGACTTGGAATTTCATCACCTTAAGAATCCTGTATGTTTCACACAGAAATTGGCAACTATTTTCAAAACTACAAAATGTTAAATTAATTAAATAAAAATTATTAAAAAGGAAAAAAAGCCTTTTCCTAGGAAGGTATAAGGCTCACTTACTGGTACCTGTGCTACCCTGGAGCTAATCTGCACATATTATTTTAGGAGATTTAACTACAGAGTGACTTTGGTTTAGGTAGTAAAACACCTAAGCAGGTATCTTTTTTGCTCAGATAGAATCACTCAAATGGTGGTTGCATCCCTAGCACCTCCAGCTACACAATGGCTTTAAAAATCACAGTCCCTAACACTTGCTGAGTCTGCATTCATGTCTGAACAGATGAAATTGTCCTTGGGTAGAAGAAACAATTGTCACATTTCCTAAGCAAGTAAAAGAAGGACAAAATTAGAAGGCTCATGCGGATAAACCTGCTTCATTACTGAGAAAATTCAATGTCAATTCATGTTACGAGTATATCAGAAGTGAACTGATGAAAACCGTCTTCATCTAATCATTCACCTCATGTTGAGTTTTCTGTAGTGCTCATGTTTGGCAGGATGCATTACCCAGAAACACCATCCATATAAGGAAACTGGGAAAGAAGTGTGAGCCATAGTATCCAGCACACAATGTATTTTGTCATTTTTACTGATGCTCTGGTATTTCAGGTCTGCTTAGGAAGGTGACCCGCCAATTATCATTAGCCTGTTCAGGCACAGGTGTTCAAGATCTTACCAAAGCCTACCTTTGTTCTTAAAAATTACATAAGTGTCTAGAATTACAGCATAAAACCATAATTCATTTCTTTGAAATAGCTTGACTTTATGCTCACTAGTATTCAGGCAATTCAACTGCATTTATTCAAAAAGGTTTAAAAGAAGGTGGATTCATAAAGGATTTGCTTTGCCTTTCTAATTGAAAATTTCAATACAGTTAATACTTTTCACTTCTTGTCCACTCTAATCTTATTTATTGTGCCTCTGACACCTTCCATTATCCTTCTTCTGACTCGTTGTTTTAGATGAAACAGTTCTATTGCTTTAACACTGAAAATTACATTACTTCTGTGCTATCAGTGGCAACTTCCTGTGCCTTTATAAATACAAATTAAAGAGTGGATTATCATTAATTATGCACTACAATTTTTCCTGGCAACAGTCTGAAAGTGACAAAACATTTGCTTTTGTCATAATTCTGTTAAGTGAACCCAAATTGAGCTGCTGAAATTTATGACACTTAACTGTGTTTTTAATTTGCAACACAGGGTCAGGATCATGACAGTGATTTTATTTTATTTTGCACTTTATTTTCAGCTATCCTTGTAAGGATGTTAATTAAATTGTTTGAACTAAAATGTTTTTATCATTCCAACAACCTATATTTATTGCATATTAAGGAGAAATTTCTTGTTAACATTACTTAATTTTCTAGCGGATCAGTTTATTAATGGAAAAAGCTCTACGCTAGGAAAGACAACTGCTTCAACCAGAATGATAATGAGTCAACTTTTCCTTAGAAAATAAAATTAAATTTACAACACATTTAAAGAATAGTTAAGGGAAATATCTAAGTACCTGGAATTTTCACAAATACATATCAGTTCTGGACATGGAAAATGCTTTTCCATTTATCAAGAACACGACTGAGGATTTTCCATCCCAAATGACATCTGTCATAAACCCTGTCCATACTCCATATTTAGTCACAACAAGCAACCAATAAGTAAAAAATTATGAAATAAACAGTTAAAATAGTGTATTCTCACACATAAACAAGAATATGGCCAGTGTGCCAAGCAGTACCTGAGAGATGAGGTCTGGTTTGGGACTCGACTGCTCTCATCTAAAGCTTTGCTCACCTAGATGGGAGCACATTTCACTGCCACTCGTGGGAATACACACAGCCCTCCCTAAAATGTTGCAGAAGCAGGGCCATTGAGAATGAGGACTTGCAAAATTATCCACTGTGACATGGATAAAGAGAGGTGAAGTACAGAGAGCCCTTCACCTCCCCAGGCAGCCTGAGATGGGCAGCTGGGATTTCACACAGCGTGCGGATTCCACTACACCCCGTACATAAATATTTTTAGAAGTAGAGATGCAAAAGCAAGAGCATTTTTAATCTATTCCCCATGTTCACTCTTATGCTAGCATGAGTTTTGGGTGCACTGACAAATGTTAGGTTAAGAAAGCTTGAATTATTTATACAGACATTATACATTGTGTAGCTCTATTAATATCTATATATATTTCATCGAGGCAATAACTGAAGTGATACTATACATATAAAAATAGGTTAAAATATACTTGCATTATTATGCATGTATTAATATTATGACCTAAACAATGAAAAATATATAATTTTAGCCAATACAAATCAACAAAAATATCAGAAGTTTTCTATTTTTATACATGACTTTATGAATACAAGTTAGTAAATCTCATTCTGAAAAATACCAAATTCTGACAGAAACTTACATATTTTTTTGGTAGGAAAATATCTTTAATAATTTTCTTTGAGTGTTAATCATGTTAGATTTTTTCTCAAAATTACAAAAAACCTGGAAGCCCATCTTTCTGACGTGTGACTGTTTCTGAGCACCAGTGGCTGTAATGTTTTGCTCTTAATTAGATGGACAAGAGGAGTTAATTAAGAGTAAATTAGGAAAATTGTATTATTAAAAAAACAAGATGGTAAAATTAATAACAACAGAGACAGAATATTTGTGTTAATGTGTGCTCTACAGGAAGCAGAGATCACTAAACTTTTATAATATGAAAAGGTGAAAACAACATAAATCATCTTCATGTTCTCCATTTCTTTATGCAGTACTTAGAGACGTCAGAATAAAATATATTTGATATATTTTTAATTTGGCATACAAAAATCAATGAACCTGTCTGGATCATTGACCTCTCACCTTGGATTCTTATTTCTTAACACTGACGAAATAAATTAAAACATTTCTGTTTGGTAAATGGTAACAGTCATTAATAACCCTAACAATTAGGGTTGCAGCTCCTGTGCAGAAGTAGGAGCCATCCAGTTTCTACAGGGGTGTTTAAAAGATTCTTTGCCCTCTCCATACTCCTAGCATCCTAATTGCATATTTTCTATTGGTACTTTCAAGTTTTTCTGTCATTTTAACTTTCAGCACTTGAGGCTAGAAATAGAATAATACATTAACAAAATGCATAAGTGTTTCATGAAATGGTCAGATGCTAGTTAATGGTCTTTGGCACAGAACACTCCTTTTTCCACTGAACTACAAAATTCTACCTAGATTCTGTTTATAGAAATGTAATGCACTTTCTCTTTTTTTTCTCCCACAGCAATAGTAATTTTACTTTGATCTCACAGCAGCCAAACTATTAAATGTAAGCATGCTCATAAGCAAGGTACAAGCAGGCACAGCCTATGATTTCTAGTAGAAGGTCATAACCTAGATTTTTTTTTTAAATAACTATTACAATGAGGAACAGAGTATAGCCACAAAAGGAATAGTTATAATTTATGCCTGACTTACTTCAGCAGAATATAGTTTATTTATAAACTGCTTATGGCAAACTCTGTATGCCCCTGTTCTATGCATGTGCTGAACTGTCTTCTGGTAAATTATTTAAATTACACCTAGCAGTAATTCCTGAGGACTTTCATACTTCATTTTCTCTATTAATGTAACAGGGAAAAGCTGCTTTGCAAGGATTGCTCTAAATTCCCAGAGTGTGAGTTCCAAACTCTGTATGTGTTGCATTATGCCTGTCAAAAAACTTGTCTTCTCCTGAAATTTATTACTGAAGTCTCTCCACTAGAACTACTCATTGAAGCCTTACGGAAAGCTCATACATGATTTAAGAAGCTAACAGCACTGAAAGAAATAGGTCAGGTAAAAAAACCCTGAATTTAAGCTACCTTCACTTATTACTTATGCAAGATTATGCATAATTTAGCACACTGCTGAATATGCAAGGGCAGAATAATTGTTTACCAAAATATTTACTCTGTGTTCGTACCTGTGTTTTAGTGAGATAAGGTGATTTCTCAGCCCTTGCTAATCACTTTAGAATTAGAAAAGGATTAAATAAGTTTTTGATTATGCTGATAACTGCATGACATTATATGTAAACAAAACTCATGTTTAACAACCTTTTTAAAGAGGATACCTCGTACATTAGACATATCAGGTTGTTGAGAATGGGAAGTTTAACCTTTTTAAGAGGACTACCTCCCTTTTGTATTACCTGCTTAACCCTTCAAAAACACAGGTGTGAAGGAATATAACAATGAATGTAGTGTCCCAGTCTACTAGAAACACCCCTACCAAGAGTGGTCTCCCAATTTTCTAAAAACCAGATGAGAATTCAATGAAATTTAGTGAGGGGATAGTTTTCAAAATAGAAACATACAGAAAAATATAGCTCTTGCATTACTTGACACATAAGTGTTTAACAACTCAATGTCAAAAGAACCCTTGAAAACAAACCTGTTTAAAAAAAAATCTACTTTTAGCTTTATGCTTCAGAAGAAAAGCCTGTGTTTCTAAAAAATAATGTATAGTGCGTGAATATGGATCACCATGACAAAAGTGATAGCTTATTAAAGGCTCTATACCACTTCCCTTCATGTTAAAATAAGATTAGAAAAGATAGACACTCATGTGAAAATGATTATTTTATTTGTAATGTGCATTGCAAATGTAATAGCTTTGTTGTTTTAAAGTTGAGGAGGCATTACAAACATGCACTTCCAGCAAGGAAAGCCAATGATATCCTGGGCTGCACCTAAAGCAGTGTGGCCAGCAGGGAGGGGGAGTGGATTCTGCTCCTCTAGTCCACTACTCCACTGAGACCCCACCTGCAGTACTGTGCCTGCCTTTGGGGTCTCCAGCACATGAAGGGCTTGGACCTGCCTGAGAGAGTCCAGGGCAGGGCCACAGAGGTGATCACAGGGCTGGAACCTCTCCTTTGAAGACAGGTGGAGAGAGCCGGGGCTGCTCAGCATGAAAAAGAGAAGGCTTTAGAGTGCCCTAATTGCAACTTTACAGTAGCTGAAGGGAGGCCACAAGAAAGCTGGAGAGGGACTTTTTTCAAGGGCATGTAGTAATAAAACAAGGGAAGGAATGGAATTAAACTGAAAGAGGGCAGGTTTAGATTAGATACAAGGAAGAAATTCTTCACTGTGAGGGTGGTTAGGAACTAGAAGAGGTTGCCCAGAGAAATTGTGGGTACTCCATCCCTGGAAATGTTTAATACCAGGTTGAATAAGAATTTANTCAGCATGAAAAAGAGAAGGCTTTAGAGTGCCCTAATTGCAACTTTACAGTAGCTGAAGGGAGGCCACAAGAAAGCTGGAGAGGGACTTTTTTCAAGGGCATGTAGTAATAAAACAAGGGAAGGAATGGAATTAAACTGAAAGAGGGCAGGTTTAGATTAGATACAAGGAAGAAATTCTTCACTGTGAGGGTGGTTAGGAACTAGAAGAGGTTGCCCAGAGAAATTGTGGGTACTCCATCCCTGGAAATGTTTAATACCAGGTTGAATAAGAATTTAAGCAGCTTGGTCTAGTAGAAGGTGTCTCTGCATATGGTGGAGAGTGTTGAAACTAGATAATCTTTTACGTCTCTTCTGCCCCAAACCATTATATGATTCTATTAATCCTGCTCACACATTTAACTCTTCATCATTACTTTTCTAATAACAGACATTATTACACATATAATCACAGGTAGGATTCTCTCACCTACTAAACTCCTAGATTACAACTAGTTTACAGTTTGAAAAATTATGCTCTTTCTGTGATCAGAGAGCAAAATTGCAAAAGGAAGGAACATCAATAAAGAGGATTTCCACTTAAGAAAGGTTCCTCTGCTAGGATATATTTTGTACTATACAGAAATAGACATTTTTGTTTATAGGATAATGAATAACTAGATCCACTCTGCATTCCAGGGTACTTGTTTCTTCAGTGTAGGCATAGATTTATGTTAAAATTAATTTGAAAAGCTTAAGGCAAACCGTAGGATTTCTCACTTCAAACAATCTTCTTTTAAGATTGTTCCAAAAAGGAACATTAGACTTGCTTAAACCTTTACATTCACTACTTAAAAGCTTCAAAATAATTTGTCCCACATACAGAGCTAAAGGGGAAGACCTTTTCTGGATTTAAGCATCAGAAAAAATTTCCAAGCTGAATAAATATTATAGCGAAAGCCAGTAAACATATTCACTTCATGCCTGTCTGCAGTCAGAAAGCCTATTCATGATTTCTGCCTTTAAATTCTTCAGAGATGAGTTACACACGTAGGATAACCTTCATTACTATACTACTGCTAGTATTTAAAATTAAATCTATGCAGTACTGTCAATGTAATTAGGAAAGTTCATTTTTTCTCTTTGACTAGAAAGAAGACTGTTTCCTTAATAGTGTCTCAAAGTCAGACCTGATGAAGGCAAGAAATTTTGCACCTTAAAGATCAAACCAAGTACGTATTTTGAGGCCGAAAGTCAGCAAAAGAAATGGAGCCTCAAAAGAACACAAATACTATGCTCTTTATATCTAAAGGCAAAATCCATCTTACCAATTGAGAATTCAGAAGGAATTCTCCCTTTCCTTAGGTGGTCTTATTTTTGTTTTGTCTAAGATGAAATTGTGGTGGAAAGACTTCCACCCTTAAGTCTTCACCCTTAATTCTGAGGTGATCTGCAAAGAATAAAAATCAAAAATTCCTCATCATCTTCCTCATCCAAATTCCAATGGAATTAACTTTGATTATTCATCCTAGACACTCACATCAAATGCATTAATATTTCTCCTTCACAGTCTTCACAGACAGTTTTACTCTGCTCTGTCTTTCAGCTTTTCTTTCCTCAGATGTACATAAGACCTATCTGTAATACTAGGTTATATCATGAGCTTTTTAAGTTTGTTCGTATTCAAAGCAATGCTTGGACATACATCTATCCTACTCGCTCTGCCAGCTCTTGTAAAGCATTCAAAGAGGTTCTGAAGGGAAGAAGCATCCTTATGAGCAACAAAGGTCTGTCACTGGCGTAATTCTGTGGCTTCTTCTGAGGACTGGTCGTACAAGTACTGCTCATCATCATATGGTCACTCCTTGAGGCAGCAGAGCTGAAGTTCTTGGTATCTTCTCAGTTTGAGACCGAGGACCATAAATTAGCATTTGGGCTTTATAATAGATGAAGCTTTCCAATGACTAGAAATGTCCATACATTAAGAAGCTATTTATTTTTAAATCACCAAGCTGAGAGGCTGAGAAGTCTTAGAGTTTTCAAAGGGAGAAAAACAACATCAACTTTAAATAGCACGTCCTCCGGCTAAGGGGGATACTATTAATAAAACCTTAAACACTGTTGCAATAATAGGGATTCAGTCGGTGCAAAACTGCATGAGCACTGTCTCCCACAGCTTGTGTCAGCTCTGGTCTGCTGAATGAAGAGCAGGAGAACACAATTTACAACAGCCTAAAAGAGACTGAGTGCAAGTACTTTTCTTAGAGTGCATGACTAGCGAACAGGGCTTGAAGATACTTGTCCCTATCTCCCACCCAATTCAAAAAGCCAGTCAAAGGCCTTTAAGATACCTTGTACCCAAATGCCTTCAGGGCTGGATACACGAGAGCTGCCTTCCTGATCTGGTTTGGTTACAGGAGCCAACTCACTTTTTCACTCCAGACACAGATTTTGCTGGGGCAAATTAAATATGATCAGTGTGTGTCCAAAGAGCAACAAAGCTGGTGAAAGGTATAGAGAACAAGTGATATGAGAAGTAGCTAAAGCCTGGAGAAAAGCAGGCTCAGAGGGCAATCTCATTCTGAAAGGAGGCTGAGATGAGGTGGGGGTTGGTCTCTTCTCCCAAGTAACAAGTGATAGGACAAGAGGAAATGGCCTCAAGTTGCATCAGAGCAGGTTTAGACTGGATATTGGGAAATATTTCTTCTACCAAAAGGATTGTCAAACATTGGAACAGGCTGGCCAGGGAAGTG
This sequence comes from Dicaeum eximium, assembly GCA_013396995.1. NCBI lineage: Eukaryota > Metazoa > Chordata > Aves > Passeriformes > Dicaeidae > Dicaeum > Dicaeum eximium. Next base: position 1,300,127 of record VWZP01002415.1, on the reverse strand, counting down.
CCATGGTTTAGTTGAAGTGTTAGGGCTGGGTTGGACTCGATGATCTTAAAGGTCCCTTCCAACCTTGCGATTCTGTGATTCTGTGAAGTGGTGGAGTCATCATTGCTGGAGGTATTTAAAGGATGTGTAGACATGACATTTAGGGACAATGTTTAGTTAACTGTTGGACTTGATGGTTCTCAAAGTCTTTTCCAACCTAAATGATTCTAAAAGTGCTCTGGAAAACTTTAGGTGTGAGAGGGAAGTGTGGCATAAACCTCATCTCATCGTCAGGATGTCCTTTTAAGTTCATGAGAAAGTTCAAGTGCTCCTGCACCCACAACAGTGCATTGAAGATGATGTTTCACCCCTCTCTTGGGTTCTGCTGGGAGACCCTGAGCTTGTTCAGTGTCGAGACATTGGAGGGACCTGCACAAAGGGTGAAAGCCATTGCAGGATGTGGCCTTCAGCTGGCTGGGCTATTGGCCCCAGTAAGAGGAGGTATAGGCAGCAACATGAATAATCCTGAGTCACAGAACCACAGAATCAGCTGAGTTGGAAAGGCTCCATGAGGATCATTGAGTCCAACGCATGGGTCTGCACAGGACACCCCAAGAGTCACACCATGTGCCCAAGGGTATTGTCCAAATGCTTCATGAACTCTGTCAGGCTTTATGCTATGACCACTTCCCAGGGGAGCCTGTTCCAGTGCCCAACCACTTTCTGGATGAATTAGAATCTTTCTAATATCCAACTTAAACTTCCCTTGACACAACTTCAGGCCATTTCCTCATGTTCTGTCACTGTTCACCACAAAGAAGAGGTCAGTGTCTGCCCCTCCTCTTCCACTTGGGAGGAAGCCATATAATGAAACAAAGTCTCCCCTCAGCCTCCTCTTCTCCAGTTCTGAGCATTAAATAGTTTCTTGTATAAAAATAATTAGTCTTGTATGTTATATAAAGTATGCTCTTACTCCAATCCTTATCTTTGAAATGAGAGCTCTTGAGCCCTGTATGCAAACCCAAGTATATACATCCCAGATGCAACCTTGCCTGAACATTTTGGGTTTGTTTGGCATTGTATTAATTTCAGTATGTCTTGAGGACTAGCCTTTATTATATTAATGTTTAGACTTTCACATCATTCCTCATTTTTAACCTTCCCTGGAGTAGATCAAAGTATTTAACACTCCAGGTGCTGTGTAAATTTTCTGGAATCCTATTCAAAAGAATAGATTATGAAGTGCACTGCAAGACAAGTTTGCATGTAAGTATTCCTGGTTCTGCTTCTATCTCTGGGAAATTTTTAAGTAACTATATAATCTCTGTGCAATATTACCGCAATCCTCCAGGAGCAGTGGTTCTACCAGACAATATTTTTGAGGAAAGACACATGCAGCCCTATTGCTTTTCATACATGTATACATGTAAAATCAAAGGTTACCAGAACACAAATGCAAGAAGCAAAAAGCTGGAGTGTTTATCAGTGGTGGGCACTAAGCAGTAGACTCTGCTATTCCCCTCTTCCCTAAAACAGTGATTAATTAATGAAGCTATTGCTTTCACAGGGATATAGTTGTTGGGAAAAGAAAAAGTCCCTTTTCTAGCTCTTATCAGAGCTAGGGGGAGGAAGTAAGGCATGATAATAGTTTGCATGTTGCCTATGTACTGTTCACTTTTGTTTCATTATATTGTAAATCATAAAAAGCACAATGGCTTCTCCTGATTGGGAGGATTGCCTGCTATATAAAAGCACCCATAAATCAAAGCAGTGTGATCTCTTGGGTATAACTGTGCTTTCTGGATCAAATCCACTTAGAAAGGAGAGGAAAAAGACTTTCTTAAAAATGCTAGTAATTAAACATATTTGCCTCTCGATTCTTAGAGAAGACAAAATATAATGACTATAAATAAGCACTTAATTTTGTGTTTTAAGCAGTGTTACTCTCAAAATGGAATTGCTTTTTAAAATAGAGACATTGGTTAGACCACTGTTGACCCCATGGTGCTAAAGAAGGCCATATTATCTTCCACATCATATTGAAGTCTGAATTTCCAAGTTGCATTGACAGCAGTGCACCCTCAGCTTTTCACACTTAGGTCACTGGTTCCGTTTAGATCAGAGACTATCTGTGACCTGGCTTAAATACACAAGAGGTCTGGTACATAGTTAAAGGGTATTCAAGGCAAAGCGTAGTGTGTATGTACACAGTTCTTTTACCATCCTATTCACTTTCTTCTGCTCATATTATTATTATTATTATTATTAAATATTAGGTTATTCTTTCCTTGCAAAAGTTCTAGCCATGTATTAACCTATGCCTCTGTATCCATTATAATGGAAGGAGACACACAGGACAAAGAGAAAGGATGAGAAAAAGGCTTTCTTTTTGTTGTGAAATTGTATTGGTTGTGATTTCTTATTTTTTGTAGATGTAGCATTATTCTTTGGGTAGCATAAATCCTTATATTTAAGGACATGATTTTTGTAACAACAGCTTTGGAGAAAATGTGATTGAATCACAGCAAGTTTAGGTATAGTAATGGATTTTATAAAACTAGCAACTTCCATAATTTTTGTTCCTCATGAAAAATTCATATACAAATAATAATTATTCTGCTTCATCCACCTTTTGCTTCCATATATTTAGCATAGTTATATATTAATGGTAGTTCTATTTACTGAATTTCTGACTTCTTGTAAAGGAAAAAACTACTGAAATTAAGAAACACAAAACTTCTTTTTCAATTCTTTGTGATAGCAAAAAGATTTTCCATTGTTATCTCTGTCTCATAAACATTTATTCACTGAAGTTCATATTCTTTAACAAGCAAGCCTTGTTAAAGTCTGAGTTTATATTTTAACTACTCATCACAGTCAGTGGGGGCTATTTTGGTGACTCAAGTATGTTATGGCAAAAACAGGAAAAACTTGTCAACATTTTCTGATAAGAAAGAAGATAAAATCCTAGAGATACATTATGATCTGTATCAAATTTTTATATAGTTAAAATCCTCATGATGGAATTTGCACACTAAGATTGTATTTCATACAGATGTATGAAAATGCTTAGGTCTCTTTTTTCAACTTGGATGATTTTATTTGTAAAAGAAAGTGTTTATACATTCTGGAATCCGTAAATTCTTGTAACATTTATACGACAGTACTTCTGTCACTTCTATACTGACACATATTGCCAGAATATTTGCAAATTAGCCAGATAAAAATGAATTGTGATCTTCAACACAATGCTTGGGATTCTGATGATCCTTACCTGCTCTTTGACTGATGTATCTACCATGATGTATGAAGACAAAAATACTTCAGAAAGAGAGTGCATGATCATGATGAAGTAGAAATGATGGTTATTTATTATAGCATATTTACTGAAGTGAGATATATAGATTTGTTATTTTTGTGGAGCCTTGGAGGAAACAAAATTAGCCGATGAATGAGTGTTCCTTTTTACCTTTGCGTTTGTAATTGGTTTTTCAGAGGAGATTTTTGTCATTTTTTGAGAAGATCTCAACATACTTCACTCCTCCTGGATGTCAGCATCAGACTTTTGATTATATTTTGCTCTTGGTTTGCTGTACCCAGTCTGCTAGTCCCTAACATGTATTTCTGCCTCTATTTTTTTTTTTATTTCTTATTATGTACCAGGTTTTTCTTTATACTCTTCATAATAGAGAATGTTTTTCTAAAAAAAACCATAACCACCTTCCTAAAGCTTCTTGGATGTTCTGAAACTTATAGACCAAGACAATACATACTAAATATACCATTTTTATCACAATTAACATGAATCTCCCTTTATATCACTGACTTACAGTTCTATATTGAAGACTGCAATAACATTTTCATTTTTTATTTTCTTTTTTTTTCAAAAATTTGGCACACAAATTACACTAAATCTGTCTAAAAATCTCCAATTTTCTGAAATTTTCTATTTTCAGAATTAAGTAACATTTGCCATAGACATTAGTTGCCCTAGACAGTTACCAAAGGTAACCCAAATGGTGCTGAGAAGATGGGTAGTTATTACACAGGTTTCTGAAAATCCAATCTTATTTTGCCTACTTTTTTCCCATAACCAAAAAGCAAGCCGACATGGTAGGCAAATCTCAAGTAACACAAACTGGATAAAGCTTAAAAGGAAAATAAATAATTCATTGTGCAAATAAACTCCACCTTCATCCTTAGACTAAAATGACTATTTAGCTCTTGGGTCCCCAAATCTGAAGCATCAGAGTGATTACAGCTAATGGTGTGGGTCTCCAGCACTTTAGTTCTCCCATTTATTGTCTGGATAAACCTTGGTTCTCATTGAGGATGCCAAACCATGGGGTCTTTTAAAAAATTTATTTTGCAGTGTGTAGCCATGACAATTTTGGTTTTAAAAAACAGTATGATGAAAGTAAAACCTAGATATCCAGATGCATTACTTTTACACAGCATCAATTAAAGCATGTAGGGTGCTTCAAATATTTGGAATTCAAATCGAGGAAAGAGAGTTTAGATCAGCCAAAATGGTACAAATGAATAATGCTTATTCGTCCTGACTTTCTGGAATAGAACACTAAAGAAGAGACTTTCATCCAGAATATATCTAATTTGTTCTCTAAAAATAATTTTTAAAAAAGCCACCTCACTCAGAAAACATGATTTCAGGGCACTGTGTCTACTGAGAGATTATATGAGAGTGCTTACCTCCACATGAGGGGCTAGCTAATGGTAGTATCATGCACAAGATGCACAGTCAGGAAGAAGTTGTGATGATTGTCCCCACATCCTTGAACAAAAATCCCTGCTACTCTCAAGAACTGTTGCATTGCAAGCTTACAAAAGATACAAATCATACAGCTGGGCAATTTTCAGTCCTGTCTGTATCTTTGAAAGGGGACACAACTGGGAATTTTCTGGTTAACCAGGACTGTTGGTAAATGATTGAAAGTGGCTTGGCAAGCTCTTTTAGCAGCTTCCTCATTTCTCTTGGGTGCACCCCATCTGGGCCCATAGAGTTGAGGGTGTCTGATTGGCATAGCTGGTTTCTAACCATTTCTTCCTGTGTTAAGGGGGCTTCACTCAGCTCCTTGTCACTAACTTCCAGCTTTGGGAGCTGGATATCTTGAGGATAACTGGTTTTGGTATAAAGGACTGAGGCAATGAAGGCCTTAAGATCCTCAGCCTTTTCTGCATCCCCTGAAATTATGCTACCCCCTGCATCCAGCAAGGGATGAAGCCACTTCTTAGCCCTCCTTTTCTTGCCAATGTATTTATAGCAACCGTTTTTGTTGTCTGTAATTTTAGGTACCAAATTAAGTTCTAGGTTGGCCCTTCTGATTTTCTCCCCACCCAACCTTACAACATCCCTGTAGTACCCACAAGCTACCTGCCCCTCCTTCCAGAGGTGATACAGATTTTTTTTTCCCCCCTGAGTTTCAGCCCAAGTTTTCTGTTTAACCAGGCCATTCATTTCCCCTGCTGGCTTGTCTTGTGACCCATGAGGACAACCTGTTCCTGTATCTTTAAGATTTCCTTTTTAAGTCATGTCCAGCCTTCCTGGACTCCTTTGCCCTCCTGGACTGACTCCCAAGCGACTGTGTCAATCAATCTCCTAAATAGGCCAAAGTCTGTTTGTTGGAAGTCCAAGGTGTAAGTTCTGCTAGCACCCTTTCTAGCTTCACCAAATATTGAAAACTCTATTATTTTGTGGTTGCTGTGTCCAAGACAGCCTCCAGTATCACCCACAAGTCCTTCTCTGTTCACAAGAAGTCTAGCAGAGTACATCCCCTGGTAGGATCAGTCACTAGCTATTGGGCAGTTATCTTCCACACACTCCAGAAACCTCCTAGAGTGCCTCGGCTCTGCTGTAGAGTGCACCCTGTGCACTCTTGTTAAGGGCTCTGTAACAGATTCCTACCAGGACATCCAACCTGCTGACCTTCCCCCTGATCTTTACCCAGAGGCACTCAACTTTGTCACCATTGTCACTGATTTCAATACAATCAGACAATCCCTAGTGTAAAGAACCACCTCACTGCCTCTCCTGCTGCACCTATCTCTTCTAAAGAGCTTGTAGCCATCCATTGCAGCACTCCAGTCATGAGAGTCATTCCAGCACATTTCTGTGACTGTGACCACATCACACCTTTCCTGTTGCACAGTGGCTTCCAACTCCTCATGTTTGTTGCCCATACTGCTTGCATTGGTGTACAGTCCAAGATTCTCAAGGCCTGACTAAAATTTATGCCAATTCGACTATAGAGTCATAGCATGGCTTGGGTTGGAAAGGACCTCAAAAATCATTTATTTAAAACCCCTCTGCCCTGATCAGTGGCACAGATTTTAAGATTCTGACATTATAGTCTGGAAATAAGTCCTAGGCATCTCTTATTCCATATGTAATAGTCTGTTATGCTGAATATAATAATGTCTTTGATTGACAGAGGTTTGTCTGTGTCCTTAATAAAGAAATGAGTAATGGCAAAATTATAGAACAAACACAGCAATTGTTCATTTCTAAGACCTAAATCAGGTCCACATTTGTGTTGCTGCCTTTGGTCCTAAACAGGAGTACCAATGAGTCTTTCTCAGTTATTTATGGTATGATGGGAAAGTTATAATGTTTCATGAGCTTTGATTATGGACTTTATAAAGCTGCATATTGAGCGGGGCTGCAATATACAGAATATATGGAGCTGACCAGACCTCTAGGCTGGCAGCTAGAGGCCAGGTGGATGACCATTGGGGATCTCCAATGACCTGAAATGCCTGCATTCATGCAACTGGACTGAAATCTCAGTGCATACCTCTGAGGTGATGAGTGCATACTGCTGTCCTATTCCGCCCTTTTTGAGATTATCAAGGAGCACTTAAATGGAATGAACACCATGGCAGTGTTTTAGTTATTCTACACTAAGTCAGACTGGTGAAATGTCCTATATCCCTTGTCAAATTCCCTTGTGTCACATGACATCAGACCAAATAAGAGTCTGGGGTTTTTTTGCCAAGTAAAAAAGAAATGTAGAGGATTAGGGAATAGGAAAGCTAGAGTTTAGGTAGAGATAAATTTTACTGTGTGAAGACACATATCCCTATATATAATGTACCCTGAAATGTGTGAAGTAAAATCCATTTTTACCCAAGTCCTGTCCATGTTAGCCCATATCCTCACCATTAACTTAGTCTTTAATGTCATTATTCATGTGATGTTTCTGCAATGTGATTATTAGCATGCAGCTATTTAGAAATAATTAGGATTACTTGCTGAAATGTTCAGGAAAGCTGAAATGTTCAGGAAAGCTGTCCAGCTACACTGGATGCTAGCTGGAATAATATTTTATGCCAGCATTTGTGGACATGTATAAAATACGTCTTCTATTAAAACAGATGCAAGTGATTGCAATTTAATGCAACTCAAGTATAACTAATTAAATAGTTTAATTAGCTAATAAGGCTTGTATTGAAATGAGCAGTGCTTAATGAAATGGACAAAAATGCTGAATATCGTATTTACATTGCATTAGATAGGACAAGGCTTGAAAACAAATTCCACTCTCCTACTGAAGTAGTTAAAGAAACAAAAGGGTTTCTGTTTTGTATTTTCTATGACCATATTTGCTTTGTTAATTACTCTGTACACATAATGGCTGTACACGTGGTGAACAGATGAAATCAGAGTACCTTGGCTGTAGCAGAGATGAACACACTAGTGTTCACACTCCGTTTGAAAAGAGAGAATGGAGAAAGGTGGAGGTCATCATGTAGTCTACCAGAGCAGTGGTACTCTTTGTGGGTCAGTAAGGGAGAAATTCTGCTTCTAATGCTTAGTGTAAGTTTATCTTTCCTGATATTTAGGTGAAAACCTCTACTACCTCAGATTTTAGACTTTGGGAAATTATTACAAGAAATAAAAACAGAGTAAATTGTCTCCAAACAGAGAGTTTGTAAAACAGAGCTCATTGTCTCCAAGTGCACAGTTGCCAGACCAGCATTTCTCCCTGATGAGAAGATGTACCTTGATTTTGGTCCATCTGTCTTCCCCATGAAAAATTACAGGGGATCTCTCTTAGATGTAAGACTGCTAACAAAATGATACACCCTTTGTCTGCTGAAATCACTAGTAAGACTCCTTTGGATTTCAATGAAAATAGCATTTGGTCCTAAATACTACTGATATTTTGTCATTCCATTTTTGTAAAGGAGGTTGGAAATGCCTGCAACATTTCAGGCCAGGGAGCTTTCCATTTAATTTCCCAAACCATCTGAATTGCTGATGTATTTGACATGAAAAGTGATTAGAAATATTATATTAGACTATGAAGAAGGGTCTTTACTGGGGGATACTTCTCCAGAAAATACAGCTCTCAATACCTTCTGGAGATGCAAGCTCCTTAGCAAAAGTCTTTGCCTCCCCAGACAGAAAGTTTATTCACATTAGAGCTAGTAAAATGTATGGTACATCAAAACATCAACACAGGTTTTAAGTCACTGTTGTCATGTCACTTGCTGTCTATAGTTCCTCTGCCTGGTCTTGCAGAGCCCAGATATCTTTGGTGCCCCAGGAACAGTGAAAGACTTTATTTTCACCACTTATAGGCCAGAGAACATGTATCAGTTGATAGCATTCTGAGGTTGTGTTATTTTCAGCTGTTTGTTGAAAAGTAAATAAAAATAAAACATATTCTGAGACACTTTGGGGTTTTTTTTGTTTGTCTTAAATTTATTATCACAATCAGTGGTTGGATTCATATTCCAGGGACCCTCAAACAATTAACCTAAGAACTAGGTTGATTTACACTATTTGGGGCATGTATTTAATTTGTCATTTTTTTACTGTGTAAATGTGCTCTGCAAAAATGTATGTAATGGACAAGACAGTTTTTTTTTAAATACTGGCTAATCAGAATGATTTGTGTCAGGAATCCAATTCACAACTTGCAATTAATATCCCGTTTACCAATTCATGTTAAAATAAACACTAATTATGGCACAAGTTTCCTTCATAAATGCTCTGGTTTAGGTTGTTAAGAAATGCTTTGTGCAACCTGACTGTTTTTTATTTTGCAAATCAATTGCACAACTGCTTGGTCCCATAGAGAAGGCAATGCTATGCCACACATGGTGGCTAAACAGCATATGAATTAAACTCCATATAAGCAAATTTCTTTGTAAGTAATTTATATTGTATGGTAAACTTGTATCCCACTAGAACAGCAAATTAAAACATTAATCACATCTGTAAAATTTAAGGCCTTGTGCATACAGAAAAAATATTAGGGAAATACATTTTCCCGTATTGCTGAAATAAATATTCCACATATGGAAGCCAGTCTAATCCTTCTCATTATAGTGTGGATGAAGATGAACATTAAGCCCATATAACATTTCTTTCAGAATTAGTCGATAGCTCATTTTAGTAGGTAGCACATATTTCCAAACCTGAAAGGCCCACATTCAATCAGATTTGCAGTCTCCTTCCTTTAGCAGTTGCAGCTTTTCATCACTGTTAGGTAACCACTGTGATTATTCCATATCACATACTGATGAGAAGACAGAACAAGCGCTCTCCCCAGCGCTGAGCAGGTTGTAAGCTGTGGCAAACTAACTTGCTCTGAAATTATCAAGTGTTCCAGCACTCCTTAGCATCACTAACATAGGCAGCCTGCCAGCCCCCTCTCCAACATCCAAATCATCTTCCTCTCTTAACCACATTTTTATCCATCTGCTTCACAAAGCAGCCCACATGCTTTGACTTACTCTTGTATTTGAGTACAATGTGGGTTTACTTTTAGATCTAAGCCTTTCTGTGCTATTTCATTGAATGTGGTACTCTCCCTGAATAGTTACCTAATTATCACTACAGCATGGAATTTAAACCTGGTAAGTAATGCTGGCTTTATCACCCCACTACTTAACAGCTTAATACCATATCACTCTTCTCATCTCCAGCCTGGACACCTCCCCATTATGTAACCACACAGGGATCCAAAACATAAGAAGACCCCTTGCATGTGACTGGGAGGTGGAGCACAGCTGTAGGGTAGTACCTGATGGCACCTGGGTAGGAACCACCAAAGTGCATTTCCTCTGGACCCTCCCACTTGCCTCTTCCACCTCAAGTAAAAGTTGGCAGAGCCCAGGCTGGTTATGGGAAAGGGAGGGCTGAATTCAGTTTTCAAATCATTTGTGGAGGGGAAACTAGGTACCCATCTGACAGCAGCTGGGCCCCTTCGCTCGTCCTACAACTTGTCCTAATTCCCTCATCCAAGAAGAAGCTGTTGCAGTCAGATGTACCTGTGTTGTCAGCTTCCCTGCAGGCTGACCCACCCTTTGTTTCCCCCATGAAAAAATATATTTATTTTACTTTAGCCAACTTCCAATCAGCCTGTGATTTTCTCCATTTTCTCCATTTGCCTGAACATTCATTCAATGGTCCCTTCCCTGGATGCTTTGAGCTTTGTTACTGTGTGTAATGATCAGACCATGGAGTTCAAGAAAATTATAAGGCTAGTGTGTCCTTTCTTGCCTGAGAACTGGAAAGATACATCCCATAGGTAACATTTGGAAGTATTACTCATGGAAATAAGCATTTTCAATTTCTTTTGTCCCATTACGGTGTTTAACTGTTTTCTTTAAAACAAATTTAAAATAACTTATGGTGAAATAATGATTGGTTATTAACTTTAGAGAGAGTCACAAGAGAAAATTCTGCTCTCAAAAATGCAAACTGATAACTCAGTATGGATTTATTTACACAGTTCTATCTATTCATGTCTATTTCCATGTGTTATTTTAATAGTTGGATGTGCATACAGTATTACAAAAACATGAGAGATTATATATTTTTGAAGTCACCATGTTTTTTTCAAAGGACTATATTTTTAAAGTAGCATCTATGGCAGAATGTATTTATAAAGTAGTATCAGGAGAGAGCTACCTAGTGGGACTGTCAAAAGCATGCTAAATTCCTAATTCCAATTAAAATTAACAGAGATTATCTCCCTAATGACTACTGAAAATTTTTCTAGGTACCTCTCTCACCATCAGGAACTTAAAGACTTCTGAGACTTTTGCAAAGGCTCTGAATCATTAAGGTTTATTGGGGGCTTTTGGTAGATGTTTGTTTTTTCCACAGAGCAATGCAAAGCAGACTCCACTGTGCTCCTGTCTGATACCAAGTTGCAGACCTGGAGTGCAGTCCTAAAATAAAGGACCACCAAGTATAAAAGTATAAAGACAGAAACAACTAATTCAACTAACTCAGAACTAGTCCAGCTGGGATTAGACTGTGGATGCTTTGCCCAGAGTGGTGATACTGTTAACAGTTTCATGCCTCAGGTGAAGAACCCAGTGCACGAATGCCATTTTTTTCCTGACAGTGGCTTTAGTTATGATCTGCAGAGGCAGGTGTTTCTGCCTGAGGAGCACCTCATTACCTTTTAGTTCTGAAGTGCTGCCCCAGTGAGATGCAGCTGCAGGTAACAATCCCTTTGTCTATCTCAGTGCCACCAAGATCTAAAGATGTCTGCTCAAATGGAAGAGCTGGACATTTAGCAGGACTCTGAAAGATCAGGATTGGGTTTACTGTTTTGTTGTATCACATAAGCACTGATAACTCTCTATTGAAAATCTGTCTTTAATAAAGAAAACATTAAATTAATTGCCTTTCTTCCTTTAATGTTGTATACTCCTACATCCATTTACCCTGACATTTGGACAGTAGTCTACACACAGTGATGTTCACACAGATGGGATGGCTGCTGCTTCTTTAAATCCAGCAAGAGCCTGTGAACCAAGCAGTGATGGGAAGACAAACACCAACCATATTATGAGGAATCTGAGTGACTAACTACTCATTTCTGTATTTTACCATGGTTTTATTTCACTGTCTGCACAGTTGCTTATTAATCAGTGACATCAAAAAGTAGGAAGTGAAATCAGCTCCAGAAAAGGATATAAACTCCAAGGCACTAATATAGAAGGCTGTTTTGGTAGTTTTGAGGGATAGTGCCATTGCCTGGTGTACTATGAGGTGACCATGTTGTTATTTCCATACCCCAAAGTTGTGATTCTCAGAGATTTACACTCACCTACTGTTTTTATTCCCTGCTTTTTCAGCAGGAAATCACCAACCTTTTAACTGACAAGCACATCCCCAATGGTTAATATACAGATTTCTCCCATGAGCACTTCTGCAGATGCTCAATTTTACTGTTGTATGAAGTCCCCCAGTCATCTGCCCACCCTGCTGTAATTATGCCTCTGTAACAGAGTTGGTGAAACTGCATAGCCCATACTGAAAGTCATCTTGAAAGCAGCAGCCTCTATGTACCTCTGTCAAAATGTTTTTACACCACAGGTCTGGGGGTGGCAGATTACATGACACATTTTGGATCACGGTCATGATTCTATGAAATTTGCTTTAATTCTCTTTTTGAGTTTTAGCTACAAGATTTATATTAATGTTTTATAGGATTTTTATTTAATTATAAGGGTTCTTTACATTTAAGTCTAAGCTGCTTTTGAGCCTGGGTCTAATGTTGGCCTTTGAAAAAGAGAATTCCACATCACTGCAACACAGTAGTCTTGAGTACATTGAGCAGAATTCCCATTGTAAAATGCAGGCATCCCCTTACCATGTGGCTATCAGACATATATAACTTTGTACTGCTAATTTGAAGAAAACTGTATAATAAAATAAATTATTAGGAACAGAAATAAAAGAGAGTCCTCTGTTTCAAATATAAGACAGGGAACAGAGCCCTTTCTATTGAATTGAAATGACCATTTTTGATGAAGGATAGATTCCTCTTCTTTGAGGATCCATAAAAATAACTGTTTTCACTTATATTCTATCCTAAAACATAGGCATTTGTCCTCGCAGTGGATTTCCATGCCAAAATATATGCTAGAAATTCGATTTAGAATGAGATAATAAAACCCTAAAAGCTTGCATCCTTCCTGTCTCAGAAAAAGGGTGTATTTAATATGGAGAATGCAGAGTTAAAAAACAAAACAAAACAAAACAAAACAAAACAAAACAAAACAAAACCCAAAAAAAACCCCACTTTTCTGAAATCTTTATTCTTTTGGACAGTCCAGAATATTTGATAGCATTACTGAGGCTTGTCCTAATATGTATAAATTACTAATCACTTTCTATGACATGTGTGTAAACCAAAAAAAGAAAAATCACTTTTGTGAGCATTAATACATGCTCTGCTTCATTGTCTTTGTCATACCACCCTCCCCCCAGAAAAATAAAATATTAAGATTTAAAGGAAGTTTTCAGTATCAGAGCTGAGGTGATTATTCCTTTCTTGTGGAAGCAGTATTTGTTATTTTTTTGATTATATAAACTTATTAACAGGAGGTGTTAATAAAATAGGTATGTTTAGCATACTTTAATTCCTTTGGAAAAATGATCATATTCATAAACTGCATCCACAACTTTGGAAGCAGTGTAGATACAGCAGGCATGAATACTATCTTATTTAAATGTCTGTATTAAGCACAACCTCTCTCTGCTAAAAATGAGGAAAAAACAAACAAGTCATATTCATCAAAGTAATTGTGTAGGTACTTTCAGTACCAAAATGCCTAGAATGAAAGATTGAACTGCTAACGGCAGCGGTGACAGCCATGAATCATGGTAGGCTACTTCGGGGCCTTTACCACCATAAAACAAAAGATGTAGATGAAAAATGCTGCAATTAAGTGATTTGATTTCTGCCCCCTTTTTCCTACTGCATTCGTGCATGGCTGCACAGCAAAGATTGATGGGAAAAATTACTCTACGTGATCTCTGACAGAGCCTTGGAACAATTCTATAAGGGGGAAACATACAAATCAAACCAGCTTCCTTGTATTCAAACAAAATAATACATATAAAGCAAATACTTTAGCCTATATCCAAAGCACCAACATTTGCATGCACACATAAATTTTTGAGAAATGCTCTGCTATCAAAACCAAACTCATGGATTTTCCAGCTAGTTGGGTAATACTGATATTTGTTTAAATAAATATTCAATCAGTACTACTGAGTGGCATCCTAAATACATTTGTGCAGTGAAAAGAACAAATTGCACATACAAAATTATGGAGGTAAAATGTTCTTATCTTTTATATCAATATGTTATTAATAAAATACTCTCAAAATAAGATAATAAGAAAATCTTCCTGCATATTAGACTCCACTATCATTACCATCATTTAAATGGACATTTTCAATGGGCATTTGTAAGTGAGTTCGGGGAAAGCATATAAAGGATTTATATCTGTAGTACTTGTGTAGAAGGAAAGCATTATAATATGGCTGACATATACTTTAAAATATGCTAAATGTGCAAAAGGCATTGGATAAAATAAACAAGCAATGTTAATGCAAATGGGAGGTGACTGCTTCTACCGTAGCCTGCTCTACTGATATTATGTGAGATTTATTTCCTGATGAGAGAGTAAAGACCACACAGATCCAGCCCACTGTAAAAAATGTGCAGATGATTTTGCTCAAATATACACAATGGAATCAACTCACCGAAAAAAAGATGTGTAGAGATTTGACTGCATTATGCATAGTAAAGCAGAGCCTGAACAGACTGACTAGGGCATTGATAATTAAAGTTAGGTCTTTTTGCCAAAGACCTAATGTTACGTTATGCTTAAAAGAAATCCTGCTGCAGTCTCCTTTCCAATGTCAGATAATATTTTTCATTTTGATATGTATTTTTTGCTGCGTATTGAACACTTCTTCTTTCCCAGAGATTTTGTTTATCCGCAGTGCATAAGATCATATATTTTGTTTCTGCATGTAGCTGACTTATTCGCCTTCAGATTTTTTTTTCTTTTTCTGATAAGCAGGTACAAGCCTCATGAGGTTGAGACTTCATATACATAAGCCTCTCCACCCTCAGCAGCTTTCTGCCTGATTTATGGGGGCCTACAAACCATCCTCCATGACTAGAGAAGCAACTTTTTCATTTTCAAAGTTAATCCAGTTCTAGGATGAATTAACTGCTGCATAACACCGCGACAGCTAGATTGTGCTTTTATCCAGCATTCCCTATAACTAGCTAGCATTCCCTATAACTTCTTATCCTGTAAAATAAACATTAAGAGCTTTGGCCTACTGATTGCTTACTATTGATCACTTTTATAACCCAGGATACCTTATCTTCTTTCAGCATTTTACGGTATCATTAACTGTAAAAGGAGAGTGAGTTTCTTCTGCCAGCCTATTTTTGTGTAAGGAGTTAGCACATCCAGAAAAAAAGAGCTGATAGTGGTATTGTGTTGACTTACTGGTATGGCTCATTAAGCCCACCCTGGCAATAATGGAAGTGACAATAGCCTTTTGGGTTAGCAGGCAGAATTGGGGTCTAGGAAGACCTTTCTGAAAAGGCTAGGTGCATTTGGATGTGGTGATTATATTCAAAGAGGTACCTGTTTTCTCTCATTCTTTGAGCCAAAATTCAAACCAAGCCTTAGGAGCCTCTTAGGTTTCAAACTCCTGGAAATAAGAGCCAGAGTTTATTATAAAATAATAGGTCAATATTGTTTTTTAGACTTTCCTGCTTTATGAATATTAAATAGCTTATACTTAATGTAATATTTGTGATAAAGCCTAAGATATTCTACATTGAGCTATTTTTGTTTAGCAATTTGAAAAAGCAGAAGGAGTGGCTGGCATAGGTTTGTGGGTGCAGTTTTCTCTGCTCATGGAGCAGAAGGCAGCAGGTGGCAGCCCCCGTAATCTAATCGTCCCATGCGAAAGGTAAAATATAATGATGGATAAGAAGGGGAAAGAGAAAAGGTGAAACTGTGTTTTCTCCTCAGTATTTCAGAAAATAGAAACATTGTGCTCTATGCAGAAATCCAAAAAAATCTGCAAGGATCAATTTAGCATCATCCACCTTAGTGTATTATTCTGGGGAAAGGAGACATGAACTTGTCTGAGGAGGCTGGGAGATGTTCCTCAGGAGTCAGAAGTTTTGCCAATCAAGGAAATCCAGTGACTGTTACAATAATGCAACCATCATTTTAAAGGCTGATGGCTTTGTTTTAGCAGGAAAAAGTAAATCAACTTTAGTTGCATTTGTTGCTGAAACCACTCCAAAGGGCAGAGGAATTTGAGAGGAATTCCCATGGTGTTGAAACATGTGAAAAAATAGATATACCATGCCAGAATACAGGCCAGCAAAGCTGCTGGATAAGGACAGGAAAAGGCTCTGAAATGAGATGAAGAAGAAGAGGGTAAAAGGAGGACATACATTTCCCTGAGACCCGAGCAGGGCAGAAGGGCTGCTGTGGGAGCAGGGCTCAGAGCCTACCAGCAGTTTTTCTCCCACACACCAGAGCCTTCAGGGCTCCAAAATGGTGTTTCATTTTTTATTTACAGTTTTTTACTTTGCATTTAATCTCTTAGCATGAAGTCCATCTGTTTTTCTATTGAGTGTGTTTGAGTTTAAGAAAAAGTGATGCATTAAAGGAGAAACAAGAACTTAAATGTGGAGATGACATATCGTGAGTATTCAGATGCAGCTCAGAAAGAGAAGGGTGATAGGGACACATCTCCTTTCAAACCATGGGAACACATGTGGTCACTGTTGTGGCCCCTTGCTTGTTTCAAAGAACATAAATCTTCCTGCAGACACAGGTTAGGGACCCTTCTGTAAAGATCAGTAGGATGAGGGAGCACATCAGCAGACCCCAAAGTGCTATAGTGGATTTTCCAAGTACAGTTCTTTTTCCAGTGCCTCAGATATTCTTATTAAACCCAGAAGAATTTCTTCAGTTTCGTGGGATCTTGGAGTGTGTTGTTATTTCATTGTTTTGTCATTGTCCTGTTATGCATCTCTTATTCCTCATACTATGCTTTATTTCTTACTTGAACCTTGCAAAGCATGAAGATGAGGACTTCCACTTGTGATTTTGCAAAAAATAATAAAACAATAAATAATAAAAAATAAAACACTAATAAGAATTCAGGTTGCTCTCAATCTACCAACCACTCAAGAAACTGGTGGTTTTGCACAGATGCCAGTATGAAATTTCACTTAGAATGTGTTAGAGATTAAGAAACTTAAATTTAGGTATTTGCCTGTACGTTTTTGCAAGTGCAGGTGTGTGAGTTCCCATTATACTGTCAATGGAGAACTAGTAAATCCATTTGACAGAAGTAAAGCATTTGAAGTTCTCCTAGACACTGTCTGTCATCTGGTTTCTTTACAATCTTTATGCATGCAGTGACATACACACTCCAAGAATAAAGACAAAATAGGAAGTGAAAAAATAAAAAATAAAAATTAAAAAAAAAATAAGAAAAGAAAAGAAAAGAAAAGAAAAGAAAAGAAAAGAAAAGAAAAGAAAAGAAAA